>JACXGJ010001611.1:0-79763 GCA_016801105.1 Esox niger | reverse complement strand
TTGTAGAGGTCCAAAATACCTCCAACCAGAATCCAGACCCTCATAGGAAGCTATAGGAAGCGTTTAGAAGCTGTTATTTCTGCAAAAGGGGATCTACTAAATATTGAGTTATTTTTTTTGATTGTAGTGCCCAAATTTATGCACATGCCTAATTTTGTTCGAACAATCATTGCACACTTCCTGTAAATGGTATAAACTTAGTTTCACTTCTCAAATATCACTGTGTTTGTCTCCTATATGATATATTTAACTGATTTTTTTTATCCTAAGAACCAACGATTTATGAAAGAAAATCATGGAAATTAACAAGGTTGCCCAAACTTTGGCAGACCACTGTACATATTGTAATATTTAATGCTCAGATTCCAAAATACACAACAGGGTATGATCCACTGTGTGTTGTGATACATTCCTCCCCAACTATCATTACAATTTTCTATGGCTTGGGCCACAGTAGAACTTCTGTCAGTTTGGATCAGACGGGATAACCTTTGTTGCCCTTCTGCATTGATGATCCAACACCCTGTTGCCGGCTTGTGGTTTGTCCCTCAACAAATTAGACCAAATAAAACATGTAAAAACAACAAAATAAAGACCAACAAATCAAGTGTTGAAGCTGCAATTGAGGACGCGTGACTTCAGGAATTCTATTCTCCACTCCTCCCAATAGAGGCACTGTAGTTTTTAAAAAAAACGTGATGACATAGATAGCAGTATGCCTGTATTGTTTCATTTAGCTGCATGCAAATGAAGATTACTCAAATTCACTGACTTCTGTCAGAGGTCGTCACCATTATGCCCGAATTTAACCAAAAACCTGCAAACTCAACATTCACCTTGAGTGAATTGTATGAGAGGCATAAACTAGTATGACCACATCTCTCCATGTACACCAAACTGGAATATCTTGTGAAATATTCACAAACTATGCATTTTATTGTGGAAAAACATGTGATTTTCATTAAGAAAACATTGTGCAAAATAATTTACCCAACTGAATAAGCCCCCAGTTATGTCTGGAATGATTGACATTTGAACCCTATCCATTTAATAAAGCTTTTCTCTGCCCCTCCATTGGTTTTCATCAGATGAGCTGTACCTCCCTGGGATGAGGAAGATTGACGGCATAATCATGGAACAGAAGAGGAGGCTGATGAGGAGAGTCAACATGAGTATTCCACACCAGGTAAAGTGCTCCAAAAATATTTATGTATGCGTTCATTTAAAAAATAAAAGTTTCCAACTTTTTTTTTGTTATTACTTGGCAGTATTGTCCTCCATGTATGTTTTTGTATTTATTGTAAACTTGTTTTAGTGTTTGTATTTGACCTCAAACAAGGATTTTGCCACAAAGATTCATTTTATCCTTGTTTTTTTCTGATTAAAATAAGTCTTTGCCTTTGCATATGTTGTAGGATACCCTTCACACATACCCTCAGGTAGTTGTGGACCACCTGGATTCAGGAACCGTGAGGATGCGGCTAAGTGGGGAAGGCTACAACCGCAAGACACTCAACAGAGTCAAGAAGAGCCTACCCAAACCACAGGTGTGTCTGTGTAAATATTTTACAAAGGAACATGTGGCCTTCCATAAGAAAAGATTCTTCCAGTTTAGGATAATGTTACAATTCGTTTTAGAATATGTAAGGGCCCGGGGTAAGGTTAAGGCTTTAAGGTGAGATTGTTGCGGTTAAGTCATGAATAGGAATATCGATATCTTTGCCTTTCCACAGGGCAGCAAATTTCCAATAATTGCAGTGTATTTCTGGTCTTTGCAGGTTTGCGTGTGTCAAACGCAGTGCGTTTCAATTCTACATCATGAAACCTTGTTTACTGTAAATACAGTGCACTGCATTAATATCCGTACACTTGGTAAATAGGAGCAAAATGGGGTGTGAAAATTATTTGATTGCTTATCCTCTTGATCTTTCATTCAAAATATAATAAAAAAATCGAACCCTTAATTAAAATTAAAATAAAGCAAAAAATAAATATTTATCATAAATGTTTCTCAAATATGTGTGCCACAATTATTGTTACCCCATCATTTAATCTTGTGAGCTACATCCTTTTGTCAAGGTCATTTGAGTATTCTATATTGCGTATGAGGTTTGAGAACACATGGCAAGTGATCTGAAACCATCGCTGCATACAGAATCTTTCCAGATCCTTCTGTTTCCAAGGTCCATGCTTGTGGACTCTCCTCTTCAGCTCATCGCACTGGGATGGCCATAGAAAAGCCTTGATTTTGTGGTCAGTGAACCATATTTGTGAGGATTTTGAGGTGTGCTTTGGATGATGATGTCCTGATGCAACATCCAACTATGGCCCAGTTTAAGCTTCCTGGCATAGACTCAGGTTTTGATATGTCTGCTGGTACTTAATGGAGTCTATGACACCATGTACAGTCCCCTCCAAAAATTTTGGAACGGCAAGGCAAATTCCTTTTTATTGTTCACTGAAGACATTTGGGTTTAAGATCAAAGGATGAGTATGAGACAAGAATTTCAGCTTTTATTTCCTGATTTTTCACATCTAAATGTGTTAAACAACTCAGGAAATACCACCTGATGTTTGAACCCACCCATTTTTCAAGTGAGCAAAAGTATTGGAACATGTGACTGACAGATGTTTCTTGTTGCCCAGGTGTTGCCTTTTAGGTTGATTGTTCAAACATTAAATAGCTCTGCATGACTAGTCTAAGTTTCCATCCTCGGTTTAAACCTGTAAAGACTGCATTTCTTGTTAAAGAGGGTACACCAACATGAAGACCAGAGAGCTGTCTATGGGAGAAAAGCAATCCATTGTCAAGCTGAGAAAGATTGGAAATTGACAGAGCCATTGGACAAACATGGTGAATAGCAATCACAGCAATTTGGAATGTCCTGAAAAAGAAATAAACTATTGGTGTACTGAGCAACAGATGTTGAACAGGTCGGCCAAGGAAAACAGCAGTAGTTGATGACAGAAATATTGTGAGAGCTGTGAAGAAAACCCCCAAAACATCAGTAAGTGACATCACCAACGACTTCCACTGTGCAGGGTTGAAGGTATCACAATCCACTGTTCAAAGAAGACTCAGAGAGCAGAAATATAGAGGCCACACCACAAGATGCAAACCACTCATCAGCAGTAAGAATTGGAAGGCCAGATTGAATGTACTATGTCTGATCATAGTTGTGGAGACTTTCTTACCCCAAGGTCCAACTAACATCTTCAGTTCTCCAGCTGTGATTCTTTGGCCACTCAAACCATCCTTTTCACTGTGCTTGGGGTCAATATAGACACATGTCCTTTTCCAGGTTGATTGTTAACATTTCCAGTTGCTTTAAACTTCTTAATTATTGTCCTGAAAGTAGAAGTGTTGGGTACTTTGTTTTGAAACACGCTGCTCTCCAACCCAGGAACAGCAGTTTAGAGCGAGGGCAACAAAGCATATTTCACTCTCCAAACTAATCTGCTTAACAGAACTCTGTGAACATATAACATAACCAACTGAAAACCTAATAACAAAAATATATTATGTTGATTGACAAATGTAACCTAGTATAGATATTTTTCCCACCACTGATGTTCTTAGAGACAAAATTAGGATGTTATACCAATCCACACTATTTTTGTTGCCAGCTATTTTGCCAGACTGTGTACAATTCGTGTGGCAGTAGACGAACTGCAACCAATATGTCTAACATCATGAAAAGCTGTTGAGTGTTGTCTTGAAAGCTTGAAAATCAAATTGAACTAGTTAACAGTCATTGGTTTCATTTTAGACCAGTGTTTAACTATTAGCTAACCCTCTACCCTAATCGTTTTATAGTTCAATAGACTAAAGGTAAATATTTTATTCACAAATGGCGATACACACTATGGGTTGATCGATCATCAGCCTAGCCGATAATTCAATATGATATTCATTCTTTTTACTGTTAACGTAATCGTTCATTTATTACTGCTGAGAAAATGCAGTTACGAAGGTGCTATTTCGACAGCCACAACTCTGAACAGTTTCTGCTTGTATTTCTCAATGTCCTGCCCACAGAATTATCTGATTGGTTATACATCATGAGTAAATAGCCAATCAACACTTAATGTCATATTTGTGAAGGAGAATTGGGAAAGAACGCAGTGAGATGTATGGCTGAGATGACCGGTAAGCATGCAGATGTTTCTGTAATATATATAAACATTTCAGTAATATAAACAGACGTTACAACAAACATTACCCTCCTTATAATATTTTTCTATAGTTACAATACACAATATACAAAAACTCCCTGCCTAATTCTCTTTGTTGCAGTAAAATATAGCTAAATCTAATGTTTGAGTTTATTAATACAGTGACATTTTTGTGTAACAACATCAGTGCAAATCCAACTAGATAACTAATGTTCTTAGTATGGTAACAACTGATATATAGCAGAATACTTGCCCCTATTTGTTTTTAAGTTTTCACATGATGGTAGCCAGGTCATGGAAACTTTGCAAACTTTCAAGAACTGTTACCTATTCATTTTGTAGTACTTTTTTACATTTTGACAGGAAAAAATATGTCTGACCAAAACATCGGTCTCATCACTAACCACTAATAATCAGTATTGGAATCAGCCCTGAAAAATACATATCAGTCGACCCCTACTCCTTACACTGGGTTCTGGATTAGCACCGCAACAGAGTATTGGCCACTTCTCACATCAATGCTGCTCTTCAGACCCCCTTGTTCACCACAATCACTTCTACTTGCAGCCTGGCCAAACTAGGCTTGCCTAGTTTTTCTTTTATGTTTTTGAAGATTTTGAATGAAAGACCAAGAGGTTAAACAGCAAAGAAAAGGGTGCCAATATTGTTTTTAACCTGAGTTTACCAACCATTACGCCGACGACCCATCTAATGTTGCTGCGTTTACACTGTCTATGTCTGGCAACATTTTTGATTTTTTTTTTCAAACTTAAATGCTATTTGGAAATTTGATCTTATAACTTTTGTTTCAAGTAAATTAGCAAATTTTCTTGAAATAACATTAAACAGTTATGTAATCTGTATTTTTTTTACCATTAGTTTTCATAGTTTTTCATGATTATATTTCTGTATATTGCTGCTTAGGCCTTCTGTTGCACTTATGATTCCTCCATACCTCCATAACTTTAGTACATAGTAGAACAAAATCATGTTTTTTTTAAATAGAAAACAATGTATGACTTTATTTTATTAGCTGATTTGATTTTAATTAGTTATTGTTATTGTTAGAATTCAGCTCTGCCTGGCTTTTGTTTGGAAAATAAGTGCCAGTTGGGAGCCTGATCTTGTTTGTTTTAAACACATGCTCATTTGGATAAAAGTTGGGTGATTGACTTAGCCAGCCAAGAGCATCAACATTTTTGGCACTGATAAAATCTGTGGTTGCTTTTCCAGTATGTTTAGGGTCACTGCCCTGGTGCAAAGTTCCTTGTACTGCATTTTTTATGTCATATTTGTTCAGCTGTTTTTGTATAGCATATTCATTTAGTTGTTTTTCAATATTTTGGATGAAAAACCAAGAGGTTTGATAGACAAGGGTACCAAAATTGTTTTTGACGTGAGTTTTTAATCTTTCCCCAGGACCTTAAACTGTCAACTGAGTCGTGTCGTATCTACAGCCTCTATCATTCTCTGCATCACTATAAATATCATACTTTCTTACACTGCAAGAAAGAGGTAAGGACACCTTCCTTGTATTTTTGACAGTATACAGTGTAGTACATGTGTATTTGGACAGTGACACCATTTTTTTGGTTTTGGCATTCCAGCACTTTGGATTAGAAAGGAGACAAATATGATGTCATTGAAATCCAGACTGTCAGTTTTATTTGGAGGGTATTTACAGTGGGAAATTTGCTTTTCTATTATGTAGGGCTACTTGAGACATTAGCTGAATCATTTGTAATAGCACAAAGATAAAATAATTGACAGGCTACTCTGGCTGCATTTAAAAAATGTTCTGATCTATATTGGAATTATGTCAAAATACAAATTTCTGGTTCCAAATGGTGCTGTAAATGTAGCTTTTAAATAACGTATTTAACCAGGGCAAAACATCGAGACCTAGGTCTCATTTTCAAGTGTGCCTTGGGACTTTAGAGTAGAATCAGATGGTGTTTATTATCAACATTGTCAAGTACAGTCCTGAAAGATGACTGAACAATGTGTTTCCTGTTCACCAGTGAAAAGCAGTTCATATGGGCATTTTCAATGTTTATCAGAATTTTTTTGAAAATAATTTGTGGATTAGAGTCCAAAAGAATATGCCATGTTCATTTTATTAATTCAAAACCATTCATCTTGTAGTTATTCTGAACCCCTGGGGGTATCCTAATATAATGTAAAACTGTCTACCTTTTATATTTTACTATTTTATTTCAATATAAAACTGAAATATGGGCACTTGCGTTTTTACATTTTTCAGACCATTTCACATTACTCATGTGTTTCAAAAAATGTGTTTTCAATACATCAGTCTTCATGTAGCTGAGTGTCAGCCCAATCCCAGAATATAAATCACTATTATAAAATATGAAGTTTTCAAAAGCCAAAATGTCATGACAGTGGGTTAAGGTCACTGTCCTGGTGCAAAATGTTCCTTGTCCTGATTTTAAAAAAAAAGTCATTTGTATTTCCTGAGCTGTGGTATATTGGCAATATATCATAAACCCAACGATAAACCCGTTACCATGGAATTTAAGCAGAAAAAAGTGATGTGATGTCATACCCATTCTCATATACAAGGGCTATCATTTAAATCAGCATTCCAGCAAACCATCCAGTTTATAAACAAAAAGTTATGAAGGGTGTGGAATATGTAATGCATTGTGCCTAAGAAGTGCTCATAGCTGTGGTATACTGGCAATATATCACAACCCCCCTAGTTTCGTTATTGCATTTATATATTGGTTACCAGTGAATTTAGAGCATTAAAAAGTGGTGATGTCATACGTGATTTATGGTCTCATATAGCGCAGCAATCAGCCAATCCTTATTTACTATTCAAACCACCACCTGGTTAAGAGATTATATTCCACAGGTATCACATTAGGTTTCACTGCTCTGATTAGATTCAACGTTGTCGTTGAAAAGTATGAGTACAGTATAATAAAATGCAGTTAGAATCTAACCAGAAGTGCAAATAGATAATTGTGTCTCTAACAGTTTTATACCATGGCTGTGCAGTGACACTAATGCGTTGTGAATAGCTCTTAGTTGTGGTATTTTGGCCATTTACCACGCGCCTTATTTCTTACATATACCACAGCTTTCAGACAATCAACATTTAGGACTTGAACTACATAATTTACTCTGCTGGCATACTCAATTACATTTGAATCATTCTTCACTGTCAGTCTAGAATGTCCAACAGGAATACTCAATATTGTGTTTACATCCATATGTTGATTTCCCAGCCTACAAACTGTTCCTTGGATAGATACACCACAGCCTCTCTTATCAAAAGAAATTGCCTTTCTGTTCTTCAATAGCCTAGATACTTTTCCTGTTTTCAATTTTTTTTATAACTTTTCAATTCTATCTATTCTGGCAGACCAACAGCATAGAGCAGGCTGCCGAAGACCCTGGTCAGGAGGAGGTGGTCCAGCAGTGTATGGCCAACCAGGGCTGGCTAGACAGCCTCTTCAACTCCTTCATCGAGCTGCTCTCGCTCAGCGCCAAGGCATGAGATAACTGACAAGAGAGGAAGACTGACAGAAGAGGGATTATGGAAAAAGAACAGGCACAGAAAAAGGGGCCCAGGAACAGAGAGCTGGGCAAACAAGAGGAAAGCGAGGAATAGAGTGGTATGGAGGCCCTATCCCATCTGGAGTTGTGGATCCATGGGACAACTTGAAAAGCTACTTGAGGGGAAAAATATGTGTCGTAGGTGTGACCTCATAGAGTACCCTTATTAGTTGCTTAATAATTAAAATATAAAAGTGGATTAATTTGACCTCGAGAATGGACAATGACCCTACAGGAGTTAGGTGGTTCCTGATTGATTCCTGATTGAGAGAGGACCTGACCAATCAGGAGGTAAAGACAGAAGTTAAATATCACAGAGAAAAGACACCCAAGCTGAGAGAAGCAGCTATTGCACCAAGTCGCAAAGGATTGCCACACTGACATCGTAAAACTGTTTTTGTCAGACAAACAGTTCAGAGGAAATCTATTACTGTTTAGTTTTTACATAAATTATTTTTTTGAAAAGACTATAACGGTAGTGTGCGGCTTTTAATGATTGGATGCAAGTGAGAATGCTTTTTAAATCATTGCAGTAGAAGAGTGCAGTAAATGGTGTGAATATGGGCTTGTCTGTGGAAAGGATACTTAGTACATAAATCATAATGGTTTTTATTCTCTTGCTTATTCTTCGCGAAAGTAGGCGGCGGCACCAGCGACAGTAGGTGATGGCACCGGCAACCTATGTGATAATATATAAACACATTTTTATTATTTATATGGAGGTTTTTACCAAACTGTCACAAGTGCTGGGATGCCGCCTTAGCATTTTAAATAACATTTTTCACATGTTATACATACAAGCCCACATCCGGACAGTCTGACTTTTTTCTTTAGTAAAAAAAAAGTTGGAAGAGATGGAAACGTGAAATCAAATGTCTTTTAAAGGAAAGAATGGGAGAGTATATTTGAAATGTAGACATTGTAGTGCTTTAGTTTACTCATCAGAATCAAGCAGGTGCAAAGAGAAGGAACTTATAACATTATCCAGTTCCCTTAATAGGAATTATTATAAATAATATTTAAAGAGGAAATAGTCATTTCACTTATCAGTTTGATGTTTGTGCATATTACTATGACTTATTTTGGAAACAATCTAATTTTCCTTCGAAAGAAAGTCTTTGTGTAAATATTGTACAGTTCTTGACAAATTCTTTGTTTTCTTCTGTACATTAACTCTACTGTATTTGAAAAACAAATAAAACCTGCAAAGAACAATTTGTTGTTGATATAAACTGTGAGATAACTAACTCTGCCATCTAGCGTATGGATAAGGGAAGTTGCTCAGAGTGTTTAATGACGTAGAATCTGGAAAACGAAACTGAATCACGGGATGTCTTCAAAAAGCCTAATAGAAAGTTAGTTTGGTTGAAAAAGATTTGGATGGCAGGTTCTGTTGGCACAGTGTGTACCAACATTTCTTTTACTCGAGAATACATGCCAGACTGCTTTACTAACCCAGAAAATATTCACTCGTCAGTCAACACTCTGAAGGTAAGGTATAAAGACCTCTAAACGTGCTTTTCATTGCATGCCCTCAAATGTAATGTTAATTAGCTACCAATTTTCAGTGTTACGCGAATTAATGGAATGTGTATCATCCGGAAACAACTGTCCTTGAACTTTAGTGTAATGCCTACCATGCACAATGGATGTACATTTACCTATAGGTTCTATGTGTTCTTTATGCTTAGCGTTATATGGCAATACACGAATACCGAAACGAGCGTTGCAACACCAACCTTGACCTGAAATTGATAATACTCATTAGAACCCTGTAGCTTACATTGTTGTTAATTAAAATTGTATCTAAAATTAAAACCACCACGCTCAAAACATGACGTAAAGTAAGAGGTGCGTAGATACTCCTCGACTAATAGAATTGTTTTTTTCTCTTATGAGTCTATATGTATTTCATTTACATTTAATTACATTGTGGCCAATTGGATGGGTGACGTAACATGCCGGTAACAATTGCAAATACACAGTGTCGCTTGATTTTTTTTTGCACATAATCACCCTGTAGTCACCTGAACATTTCCTACAATACATTCACTGCGGCGTAGCGAGGTTATTTATCTATAGGGCACTATGTATTTCATATCCATTGAAATACATTGTGGCCAATGAGATGGGTGGAGTTAAATGCCAGGAAAAATTGCAAATACACAGTGCCCCTTGATTTAACCACTCTGTCCACTCTCCTAAACATTTCCTACAATACATTTTTACAATATACAATAAGCAATGTGGCTAAATTGATAATTTTTATATGATTAAAATCGCGTTTTATGGCGGACCTTTATTTCGAAGGCATTATCCGTAAACCGGAAGTCTAATTGTTGCTACGGAATCGCTAATGTTGCCAGCATGACGCTAATCTGATTGGCTCATTCGTGGACTCATCCGGATGTCCATTTGTCATTGTTCAGACATTGTTTGACGCAGGTCGGGTAAGTAGTAAAATAAGTTTGTACACTGCCTGGTCATAAAGTTGCATCTCAATATTACATTTTGTCAATGACATCTTGCCAAGTTTGTATATTTAGCTAGACACCATTAAGCATTGTGTTAAACTGAGTCACGTTGCTTATTATGTATGACAGTTTTAAAAGCTTGTAATACTAGTATCTTACTGCTTGTCATAAGAATTTAGCAATTGTCTTTAATGTTTTAGCTTCTGGAACTTGTGGCATACTATTTTCAGCAAACTATGATTTGTTCAAGAATGGTTTGAGGAACACAACATTGAGTTGTCAAGCTTCTTTGTACAAGCCTGTCAAATATTGCTCGCAGGCGTGGGTGGACTGGGACTAAAATTCAGCCCTGGCACTGTAGCCACACCAGCCCACCTTCACATCCCCACCATTAGACATTCGCGTTCGCTACTTATGTTTGTGTACAGATGGTAGTGCTAATTAAATAATATATAAGCAGTATTTAAACCCTTATTCTATATGTGATTGGTGAGACAATGCTCACTACTTTTTAAAGAGCTCATGTTTATAACAAAAGCACACCCAGTACAATATTTAAAAAATAATAATGGCTATTCTTCTGAGTGTGTAAAACCACACTCTATGCATTTTGTCTGCTCTCACTGTCTTGACTGTCATTCAACAGTATATTTTTCTATTTTGTGGTTCTTGTCTGTCTGTTTGATTCTCCTTGTTCCTTTCTGTTCTCACTCTGTGAACTTTGCCTGTCTGATTCTCCTTGTTATAATGTACAGTTACGTTTATATGTATCTACATGTAGATATCATTGGGATTGTTGTAATATGTGTTCCCCTCTACCCAAAAGTTAATTATCTCACATCCTAACTGTTAATTAAGTTTTAATTAGAGCCTCAAGATTAGTGTGTCTCTATCAATGTTGTCTTCCTACCTCTATCTGTCTGTCTGCACTGGGCCCAGCAACTTTCTAGGTGTGAATAGATTCAGACAAAGGAGAACATAAGTAAGCCAATAGCTTATAATACCATATCTAACAGGATATACATGAACTATTGCAAATTAGTGCCTTTCATGCAAGCCTACCCTACCTATGGATGAATTACATAGCCTATATAAAAATCAATATATCCACAGCTTTTCGCATGTACACTAAATCTGCTGTAGTCTGATGTTTTGGTCCACAACCACCAACATTGTCAAAATGTTGCAGAAACCCCAGGCACGCAAATGCACGTGAATACGTTTTACCTGCACAAACAACTGGTACTAATTGGATCCAACAGCGATAGATCTTCTCAATGCAAATGAAGGATATACACTGTGATCATACACCTGCAATCAATCAAATGTACCTATAAGACCTTTTTACATCAGCTGTTGTCAAAAAGTGCTTTTACAAAACACCTGGCCTTAAACCGCAAGGAGCAAATAACAAAAGTGTTGAATTTCAGTGGCTAGGAAAAACTCCCTAAGACGGCAGAAATTGAGGAAGAAACCTAGATAGGAACAAGGCTCAGGGGGGTGACCAGTCCGCTTCTGGCTGTGCCGGATGAACATATTAAGAGTACAATTTGTAATAATAAATGCATGTGGGCATAGTCCAGAGTCTATTTAAACCTAATACAGGTCAGAAGCATGAATAGATGGACTAGGACAGGGACAACACTGGGGGAGGGGGGGGTCAGCAGAGTGGCAGCTGAAGTCATCATGTATCGTCTTCAACACAACCAGGAGGACTTTAGACAGGGACAGCAATGAGACATTCAAGCCTGGTTCTCCGCAGGTGTGGGACAGGACCTCATGTCCTCCTAAGTTTAAAACAGGGCAGGAGACAGGGAAAATTTATTAAATTCTTTCATTAGCTCTACAAGGATTTGTAGTGGAGAAGGAGAACTGAACCCACTCCCCCTGCACAATAAAATAGCAGCACATGACCTTGGGGCTGAGACAGGAGGGTCCAGTGACACTGTGGCCCTGTTCATGGGAGGCCCCAGACAGGGCCTAACAGGCAGGGAATCAATCTACCCACATTACCAAGCATCAATCAAAGGGACACCCACCAACCGCAATCATCCTGAATGAGGGCCAAGTATCGCCAGCAGAGCACAGCCCAATTGCACAAGTGCGCAACAGAGAGACAACAACAAGCCAGTGACTTCGCCCCCAAATGGCATTGGAGGGAGGGCACTCTTAGCCTTAGTGCATTGTCGTCCGCAGACAATGATAACCAATCAACAATATTTTCTGAGATGTATGAGCAAGCAGCACACCTTTAATCCATATCATGTTTTATCTTGAAGGCAGTGCCAGCAATTGCTCAGTTCTTAATGATAATTCCTAGGAAGTTAGTAGATACAAGTAAGCCTATTACTGGCTAATAAGCTGCTACCACGGCCCGTGGCAAAGTCAAAATTGTTCATAGAGAATATAGTGGGGGTCAAATTAATAACAACCGTTAGTCAGTTTAACACAATCCTTAAGGGAGAATAGCAACTGCTGTTACATGTAATGCCATGGCTAGTGCTTAAAGACAGTGCCTCTGTCTTTTCTCTTGATGAAAAGGTTAGTTATCGTCGCCTTTATTGATAGTTACTGTATAAATGTCATTCACGAATTAAAGAAAAGAATACATAGTTTGGCCAAAATACATTCTTATGCCATGAAATGAAATAGCTTTGGCAGAATCGCTAGCAATTGCTCAATTTGTTCATCTTTCAACAACAAATACTTATAGTTTTTTTTCTTTTGACAATTTCAGTAAGTTAGTAGATATTGGTAAAGCTTATTACTGGCTACTATGCTGTTAAAACGGCCAGTGGCAAACGGCATACATAGACGCTATTTGTGGTGGAGGTAAATTTAGTAATTAACGTTGGTTAGTTTAACTATATCAATATAATTGGCGAATTGCCAATTAACTATTAAAAACGGCCTGTGGCGAAAGAGGATTTGTTCAGGATAAACAGATGGCGGGTGTCAGTTCAGACAAGATGCTATACTGACAGGTAGCACACTGACAGGTAGCCCTGGTATGGTGGTTGATAAAACAATCTTCCACATGGGCGACCCAGGTTCGAATCTCGTGGTGATAATTTTTCTGTTGCTGTCCGGATGAACTAGGCTTGCCTTTTTATACAACTACTTTTTTACATGTTTGTATAAACTTTTTTTGCAGTTACAATAGTAATTCCAATACCTATATACATAACGTTAATCCCATTTTCGAAGTATGCATCTGTGTATGCTTTTATGGTAATACGGGCTTCATCCCAATCCCTTAGGCCAGGGGTGCCCAATCCTGGTCCTGGAGATCTACTATCCTGTAGGTTTTCTCTGCAACCCTAGTTGTGACTAACCTGTCTTATCTTTTCATCCAGCTCGTTATTAGAATCAGGTGTGCAAAATTAGGATTGGAGTAAAAACCTACAGGATGGTAGATTTCCAGGACCAGGAATGAGCTCCCCTGCCTTAGGCAATAAAAGGATAGGGGTTTCCACGATTCTTCAAAAAAGTATGTTATCGTCACGTGTGTATATATATATATATATAGCAATTGTTTTAATGTTGTTCAACATTCACTACAAATAATTGCGGGCCGGATGAAATGGGCTTGCCTATCTGTAATGCAATTACAATATTTTAGCTGGTAACATAGCAGAATACAGTTACAAATATGTACTATATATATTTTTTTGTTGGTTACTTCTTACAGAAAATGTGCAGATTTTTTTTTTTTGTATGATTAGTATGATCACAATTCCTGAATTGAACGGCAAGCCACGGAACCAGATAACTGATGCACATAGTGTGGTGTCTCTGCTACCCCATTCTCCATCTCAATGTGACCCCTCTTATTGCGGCCCTTGGCTGAATTTAGAAAACAGTAAAAAATATATATATAATTTATAACAAAAAAAATCTTTGTATCATGTTTGACCTTTTGTTGTAAAGTTAGTATTGGAACCAACAAAATCTATGCTGGAAACAAAACATGAAATAGACCTGACATTTTTCTTTGCATGTTTACACATATAATAATAATTTCAGGGTCTATTACATCTTTTGTGTTCTATATCAAAGTGTAGCTGAGGGTGTGTGCTGATGTTTGAGCCTTAAAACACTTGATGATACTTATTACATAGATATCAAAGTAGTGAAAATGTCCAAAAAACATATAGTGTTCAAGGGGTTCACATGTTTAATTACATGGCAGCAAACATGCTGAATCCCCAGAGAGATGAGCAGAGCAGGAAAACGGCCCGTTGTTCAATATAAAAAAATTGCACAGATAAACGTGAACTATCTTCAGACCTAGTTTACTTTTAATGTATTTGTTAATAAGTCTGCGGCCGCCTGATGACTGTGGCCCCCTGATGTTATCCCAAGTTATCTGTGGCCCTCTGATGACCAGACATAATATCTGTGGTCCCCACCCCAATCCAGGTTGGCCATCCCTATTATAGGTCTACCAGACACCAAGTTTCAGATTTTGGATGTTTTTTATGTTATGGATTATGCCATTTCAATTATTTTACCTACATACAAAGTCTATATACAAATGTACATTGTGAGATAAATTCTAAGCATATTATTTTATTTTGCATTGAAATTGTTTCTGCAAATTATTCCTCCTTGAGCAAGCTTAGTCTGAGTGTATGCAGTCCAGTCGAAAGCAATTATATTGATTTGTAGATAATTGATACCCAGTTAAACATATTTTGAACATCTGATTTTTTCCGAATAAGCATTTCTTTGCCATGGCTTAAACCTATATTTTTCATTGTTTGTCAGGTACATTATCTTGACTTGTTATTTGTTTAGCCTACCATATCTTTTTGGAACCATACCTATTGGCTAATTCTGGCCTACTGTTCTGTTTCAGCTTGTATAATGTTTGTACAATAAAAATGAGTTAAAAAATAACTGTTGTTATTTCAGCTTTTAATAGATCACACAACACATTTCAGTTTATATGCACAAGAGGGCGTCTTTGTTCCTCCTAAGTAGTTTTGCAAGGGGCAAGGAGCTTCTGGGGAAGAGAATGATTTGCACAATTACCAGTAGGCTATACATTTTTAATACAACGTTGTGGCCTATTGGATATATTTTTAACTTCATTAACGAACATGCCTAACATTATGGTTAATTATGAAAAATGTATTGTTGTTAAGAGTTTTTTAATGGTGTTTTTGAGCGTATTCGATTACTCGTTCGCAAATACCGACAAGTATTCAAAGTTCTTAAAATGTCATTCAGGCCAGCCCTAGCAATTACCATGACTTTTCATACAAGAAAAGACAAGCACTTTGACAATACTGCATATTCTCCCACATTCTGGCCTAGTGTCATGAAATAGATTCTAACTTTTCTCATTGGGGGATGACGTTGTAAGCATGACCCATGACGTTGTAAGTATGACCCATGTAAATAGTAAATAGTGTTGCTCGATGTCCACACAGTGCCCTTCCAAAGCTCATTGTATTTTTTGTTAGTAGTCTCCTGTGTTGTTCTTAGAATACTGTACATTCACTACGGCAGGTAGAATAGTTTTTGCTTTATAAGGCAATATGTATATTATATATACTGAATTGATTTGCATTGTGGCCTATGGTATGGGTGGAGTAAAAAGCCAGCAACAATTGTAGTTATGAAGTGCTCCATGATTCTGCAGCATGTTTGGAAGCTATACACTTCAGTGTATTTCCTACAAGACATTCACTGCAGCATATAGAATAGTTTGTGCTGTATAAGGTAATATTTATCCTATGTACAGTATATTATTATAGTGTATTGCATTGGGGGCTACAGATAGGGGTGGAAAGTATAGTGTTGCAGTGTTAAATAGTTTTTTGCATGACTGCCCTATAAAAAATAATCACCCAATGTCTGGTCATCTTGGATGTCATTAACTCCCATCCAACTGAAGGATATAACAAATACCAGGCAAGCCTAGTTCAGCTGGCCCACAATTCTGGAAAAAAAAAAAAGTGTTGCCCTCTCACAATTCGAACCTGGGATGCCCACGTGGAAGGCTGTGTCATTAACCATTACACCACAGAGCTGTACATTTAATGGGTGTCAGTAAAGCCTCTTGTATCTACCCTCAACAAATCCAAATTTGACACTGGCCGTTTCAAATCCTAATTGGCCATTCACGCATGATGTTGATACAGTTAAACTGACCAATGTTTCTTATTAAGTTTACCTCCACCACGAATAGCTATAGTTAATGAAGTGTATGGCGTTTACCAGTGGCCATTTTAACAACGTATTAGCCAGTAATAGACTGCTAATAATAATAACATTATTAATAATATTGCTAGCGAGTCTGCCAAAGCTATTTAAATCCATGGCATAAGAATGTATTTTTTCTTTCATGGCAGAACAACATATTTTTTCTTTCATTTATGAATGATGTTGATACAATAGCTATCAATAAAAGATTACAATAAAAAATGTTATTGCTTTCAATAGATTTGAACTTGGGTCTTCCATGTGAGAGGCACTGTCTTTAACCACTACGCCACAGCATTACATGTTTCAGCAATCACTAGACACCATTGAGCATTGTGTTAAACTGACTAACATTTCTTATAAAAGGTACCTCCATTGTATCGTCTATGAACTGTATGGCTTTTGCCACTGGTTGTTTTTACAGCTCATTAGCCAGTAATAGGCTTACTAGTATCTACTATCTTCCTAGAAATATTCATAAGAATTGAGCAATTGCTAGCAAGATTGAAGATTAACTTTTCCATGCTAGAAACTATATTTCCGTATACAGTTTTAGTTAAGGCTTACTATTACATAACCACTGTATGTTGTAGCCAGCAAATGTGTCTGTCTATCCTCACCCAAAATGTATGCACGGATGCGTACATCCACCAGAAACAGTCGCAAAATAACGGTAAACTGTTTTATTTCAGACTTACTATAGTGTAGATACTTTAGGTTTTAACCAGCAAATTTTTCGTCTATATGGAATAGTTCATAATGTGTACTATGCCTGTGAATGAATCCAAACATGGGAGCTATAGTTTGTCATTCATTTAGTCAGTGACATTCGCTCTTCTTAGCCGGCTCAGCTTATGCGGTCCAGTCTAAGAAGTTGTGTGGTCAGATGAGACCAAAATCAAGCTATTTGGCATCAACTCAAATCACTGTTTGGAGGAGGAGGAATGCTGCCTGTGACCCCAAGAACACGTTCCCCACCATCAAACATGGAGGTGGAAACATTATGTTTTGGGAGTGTTTTTCTGCTAAGGGGACAGGACAACTTCACCGCATCACAGGGATGATGGACAGGGCCATGTACCATCAGATCTCGGGTGAGTACATCCTCCTGGTATTCCAGTATGACAATGACCCAAAACATACTGCCGAAGGAGTGGCTCAAGAAAAAACACATTAAGGTCCTGGAGTCTCCAGACCTTAGTCCTCTACAAAATCTGTGGAGGGAGCTGAATGTTTGAGTTGCCCAAAATCTTGGAGAAGATCTGCAAAGAGAAGTGGGACAAAATTCCTCCTGAGATGTTTTCAAACCTGGTGGCCAACTACAAGAAAGGTCTGACCTTTGTGATGGCCAAAAAGGATTTTGCCACCAAGTGCTAAGTCATGTTTTGCAGAGGGGTCGAATACTTATTTCCCTTATTAAAATGCTTAACATTATTGACATGCGTTGTTCTGGAGTTTTTGTTGTTATTCTGTCTCACTGTTCCAATAAACCTACCATTAAAATTATAGACTCATGATTTTTTGTCAGTGGGCAAATACATCAAATCAGCATGGGATCAAATACTTTTTTCTCTCAATGTATAGCATAGTAGCAAAACCTGATTCCTCTGTGTAGTGTTCTTTAACACAAGTAAAGAACTAAAAACACATTATCAGGAAAATGCATGCTTTCTTACAACTTCCACAAAACCAGCAAATATTATTGGATGGGAAAATACCATGTATTTTGATAGGAGTACCTGGGAACGAGATGATGTGTACATACATTTTACGTATTAGTAGCAACTTGGGAAGTCAAATCCACAATCTTTGGTATTGCACATGGTATGCCATTCCAACAGTTCCACACAGGATCATTGAAGGGATATCAAGAGTGCGTACAGCCATGGTTTCTGGAAAACCAGGGGAAAGTTAACAGATTTTTGTAACATAACATATTAACAATGCTCATCTTGGTCCATCTTCAGAAATGTCTCAACCCAAACCTCTCCTAATTCCTTGGCTGCGGGAGCAGATAAATAGTGGGCGGTATCCTGGGGTTTGCTGGACGAATCAGGAGCAAACTGAATTCTGCATCCCATGGAAACATGCTTTGAGGCAGGATTCCTCCAGTGATGATTCATTAATTTTCAAGGTAAAGTCAATATGCAATGCCTTGCAAAAGTACTCAAACCTCTGACCAGTTCTCTTATATTATTGATTTAGGCCACAAATGGTACATTGAAAGTTTATATAAATGCCCAGTCCCTGCTGAGGATAAGCATCCTCAGTACTTCACTGCCACCACAATACTTCACTGTAGACATGGTGTATTTTGAGGCATGGGCGGAGTTAGGTTTGCACCAAATATAGTGCTTTGTTTTGCTAACTCCTGGTGTGCTTTTTGAGTAACGGCATCTTTCTTGCCACCCTCCCTTGATAGATGGAGAAAGTTGGAAAAGATAGAGGAGTTTGTGCTGAAAGAGCAGTGGGCAGAATTACATTTTTATGTCTTCTTTATTTAACTAGGTATGTTACAATAGAGGTTTTCCGATAAGAATGTATTTGTACTCTCACACATTACACATTGAAACAACATAATCACTATGATTGGATATTCAAGGTACAAAAAAATCGAGGTAAGATTACAACCCGATTTCCAAAAATGTTGGGACGCTGTCATTGTTTCTTGAAAAATGTATGCCCACTTTGAATTTGATGTCAGCAACATGTTTAAAAAAAATCCGACTGGAAAAGTTGTCTACTGAAAAAAAACCTGGTGGAACATTCCACAACAAATTACTGTAGGTTAATTGGCAGCAGGTCAGTAATGTGATTTGCTATATAAAGAGGATCCCAGAGAAGATGAGTCATTCAGAAAATGAAGAGGGGTTCACCACTATGTAGAAGAATGTGCATGCAAATGGTGCAACAATTTAAATGTCACAGGCACAGGTAAGGATCCAAGCGCGGACTGGAGCAGAGAGAGAGTGGCAGGCAGAGTAGTCAGTGACAGGCGGAGTGTCAGTACACGGGCTGCCGGCTGAAGTACAGTCAGGGAACAGGCAGAGTAGTCGAGGACAGGCAGGCCTGCTAAACTGGCCTGCCTACAGTCCAAACATGTCACCGATTGAAGATATTTGTCACTTTATGAAATAAAAAATACAACAAAGGAGACCCCAAAATGAACACCTGCAATTCTATATCAAGCAAGCATGGAAAGGTAATTCACTTTCAAAACTACAGCAATGGATAACTACTCAGTTCCCAAACACAGAGTATTGTTAAAAAAGAGGTGATGCAAAACAATGGTTAACATACCGCTGTCCCAGCTTTTTTTGAAAGGTGTTGCTCACATCAAATTCAAGATGGGCATGTCTTTTTCCCAAAACAATAAGGATATTTGATTTGCACATCACTGTGTTCTGTTTTTCTTTGCATTTCATGCAGTGTCCCAAATTTTCTGGAAACGGGGTTGTAAATGCGTAAAGACGAGAGTTTTAATGACTCTATTATTTTTATTAAAGTTTCTACCAATTTTTAATAGAAGTGGCTTATTGGGTGGATCGCAGGAGTTTGTGAAACAATGATTTGGGGAAGGATCCACCCAGGGATTGTACATAAAAGGATGGCCAAGTAATGCTATGTTAGATTCAACTGTTTTGAAGTGTGTGTCTAAGGCAGGAAAGGCAATTAGTCTGCAGACTAGCTCAGCTTTATGACTTTCAATAACATGTTTTTTGTATTCACAAGCTGTTGAGTTGTTGCAACTATTAGGCAGTCTGAAAGGGGAAATATTTCCATGACATTTTTTGCAAAACATCAGTCATTTTTTAGGACTGAAAATAAACATTATAAACAATAAGTAATGACTAGTGTGACACTTGGATTCAGCAGGTGCAGTTGTCTAGTAACAGATATTGCTGCTGATTCCAGTGTTTAGCAGTGCAGGTTACTATTATATTAGCATATGTAAAGTATTGAGCTAAGGTAGAGAGTATTTACTTATAAAAGTTGGCACCTGTTAGTTTGGTGTTGAGTGTTATGGGAGGGCAAATTAACCAGGTTGTAAAGGTCAGAGTGAGGAGTGTTGAAGGGGGCAGAGGTTACAAAGCAGATAGCTGAGTGGTAAATTACATCTTATTTATGGAGTAGCAGCATACCTAGAGATTATGTTGCCGTAGTCGAGTATTGGCTGGATGATGTGAACCCGGATGTGAACTACTGGACCACACAAGGCCACACTATAGATATGTCACTGGGAATTTGTTTACCCATCACATAGTTTGATGGCTATTGGTGGTTAGCAACATGTGTAGTAAATCTCCTATTGTAGTGGTTGGTACAGTACTTTGGGGGAAAAACCCAAAGTAATAGCTAGAATGTAAATTATTGAATGGTTAGAAGACTGAACTGTTCATCCCTCTCTCGTTTCTCTTACTCTTTTCCCTTTAGGCATGGGCTGATGCTAGCAGTGGCAAAGGTAAAGGCAACTCCTCCATCTGGAAGAGAAACTTCCGTGCTGCCCTTAAAGCCAAGGGGTTCACAATGATAACTGACAACAAAAATGATGCTGCCAACCCCCACAAACTCTTCAAGTGGCCAGATGAATCAACCATGGGAGGTAAGAAACCAACCCAAGATTGGAAGGAGACAATGGGATAGTGAGGTGACTGAATAGAGACATTCCATTCAAAATACCTGGTTCAACTCCAGTGACAGTTTTGTATGTATTTAAGAAGAGTGAATATCTCATACTGCGAGAGTGACTGACTGACTGACTGCCTGAAGCCTTAAATAAAACAGTTCACGGTTATATTGTGACTGTTTCTGGTGGATTTTGAA
Source organism: Esox niger (assembly GCA_016801105.1). Lineage (NCBI taxonomy): Eukaryota > Metazoa > Chordata > Actinopteri > Esociformes > Esocidae > Esox > Esox niger. Next base: position 58,491 of record JACXGJ010001611.1, on the reverse strand, counting down.
GATACGCTTCTGTGCATGCGTTTTGGGTCAGGATAAACACATTTGCTGGCTACAACATACAGTAGTTATGTTATAGTAAGCCTTAACAAAAACTCTATATGAATATTGCGACTGTTTCTGGCATGGAAAATATCATCTTCAGTCTCGCTAGGAATTACTCAATTCGGATAATTATTCTTAGGAAGTTAGTAGATACTAGTAAGCCTATTACTGGCTAATAAGCTGTTAAAACGGCCAGTGGTCAACGCCATACAGTTCCTAGATGGTATTTGTGGTGGAGGTAAACTTAGTAAGAAACGTTGGCCAGTTTAACAGTATCAGTATCATTCACAAAGGGCCAATTAGCTGCTAAAACAGCCAGGGGCATAAGAGGGTTTGTTCAGAGTAGACACAAGCAGCTATAATGACACCTGTCAAATGTATAGCTCTGTGGTGTAGTGGATAACAATAGAGCCTTCCATGTGAATGACCTGGGACAAAATCTCAAGATGGAAAAATGTTCAATTGCTGGCCGGCTGAACCAGGCTTGCCTGGTTTCTTGTTCCTTAAAATCCCAGTTAGCGGATTGACAGAGCAAGGAACAAATAAGAAGGATTATTTGAACAGTGAGGGACAGAATAACAACAAAATAAATCCTGAAAAACGCATGGCAAAAATGTTATTAATTTATTTGCATTTTAATGAGGGAAATATGTATTCGACCCCTCTGCAAAACATGACTTACTACGTGGTGGCAAAATCCTTTTTGGCAGACATCTCAGGAGGGATTTTATTCCACTCCTCTTTACAGATTTGGAAAATCGAAGCTCCCTCAACAGATTTTCTATGAAATTAAGGCCTGGAGACTGGCTAGGCCACTCCTTTGTTGCCTTGGCCGTGTGTTTTGGGTCGTTTTCATGCTGGAATACCCTTCCATGAACCATTTTCAATGCCCTGGCTGAGGGAAGGAGGTTCTCATATTTTATGGTACATGGCCCAGTCCATCGTCCCTTTGATTTGGTGAAGTTGTTTGGTCCCCTTAGCAGAAAAACACCCCCAAAGCATAATGTTTCCACGTCCATGTTTGACGGTAGGGATGGTGTTCTTCGGGTCATAATCAGCATTCCTCCTCACAACAGCAATGACTTGAACTGTTCTCATCACTCTACCATTTTGGTGAAGGAGGCCAGGAAACCTTTCTTCCTATGCCGATTAAGGAGATTTGGCATGGATTCCAGGATACTCACCAACTTCTATAGATGTACTATTGAGGTTATCCTGGAGATTAGTAGATTCGTAGAACTCCCTTTAAGAGTGTGCTCCTAATCTCAGCTTGTTACCTGTATAAAAGTACTTGGGAGCCAGAAATCTTTCTGATTTGGAGGGGATCAAATTCTTATTTCTCTCATTAAAATGCATATCCTTTCATAACATTTTTGACTTGAGTTTTTCTGGATTTTTTGTTGTTATTCTGTCTCATACTGTTCAAATATACCTTCCATTAAAATTATAGAATGATCATTTCTTTGTTAGTGGGCAAACATAAAATCAGCAGAGGATGAAATACTTTTTTCCCTCACGGTACCTCCAAACCAGGAGTTTGGGAAAACTAACAAATTCATAAAGTTACCAGGAACATTTGTAGCGGCCAATAATTCAGTAACTACCGTTAATGTTATAACTGCCAATATCGTAATACATTTTCCATTCTTCATGTAAAAAAATAAATGTAATAACCTACCAATAATGTAATAACATTTCTGAACCAATAACGTAATAGCTTTTTGCCCATAACACAATAAGTTATTACATTATTGGCTTGCTCTTACATTATTGCATTGGCTTAGTTAATACAAATTATGAAAAAAATTAAAATTGGAGCTAAGAATGTTATAATATACTTATTCTTTAAGTGTCAGAGTTTCATAATGCTTACCCTTACTGTTGCTTCTTTCAAATATCTGCTCAAAAACCTGACCAATCCTGATCCCTGAATCTTACTATTATATACTATGTAAAGTGTGAATGACATTTATGTAATTTATTTGGTCCGATAATCTTCCATTTATATCCCAGTAGGGCCTTTTCGAGACCTTTAAATGCTAAACAGTATCCAGCTGGATATTGATATATGATTTAGAATATGCGGACAAACTGCATGCCAGAGAGCGCAGCACACAGAAATTGCAATGGCGGAACCCTTTTTCCCCCACCAAAGACTATAATGTGGGAATATTATGGGTCTTTAAAAGATAGAAGAGGCACCAACAATGTTGATGATTGCCAAATATCCAAAACATGTCGGAAAATATTGTTGTCCAGACGGGGAACACTTTGAACCTGAAGTTCAATCTCGTTGAGCATCATCCCACGGAATATTGAAGGAACTTTCATCTTCATCCGCTTATCCATTGTCGGGTCGCGGGGCAGCAGCTCCAGCAAGGGACCCCAAACTTCCCTTACCCGAGCTACATTTGCCAGCTCTGACTGGGGTTCCCAAGGCAATCCAAGGCTATTGTCGAAATATAATCTCTTCACCTAATCCTGGGCCTACACCGAGGTCTCCTCCTAGCTGGACGTGCCTGGAACTCCTCTCTTGGGAGATGTCCTGGGGGCATCCTTACCAGATGCCCGAACCACCCCAACTGGCTCTTTTCAATGCAAAGGAGCAGTGGCTCTACTCCAAGTTCCTCACGGATGACTAAGCGATTCTCTGGCCAATCTCCAGCTCCATTTTTCCCTCACTCGCGAACAAGACCCTGAGATACTAAAGCTCTTTTACTTGGGATAAAACCGCATTCCCTACCCGGAGGAGGCACTCCATCCGTTTCCTGCTGAGAACCATGGCCTCAGGTGCTAATCCTCATCCCAACCGCTTCGCACTCAGCTGCGAACCGGTCCAGTGAGCGCTGGAGGTCACAGACCGATGATGCCATCAGGACCACATCATCTGCAAAAAGCAGCAATGAGATCCCCAGCCCACCGAACTGTAAACCCCCCCACCCCAACTGCGCCTCGATATTCTGTCCATAAACATTACAAACAGGATTGGTGACAAAGCACAGACCTGACAGAGACCTGCCAACCAGTGGGACTTACTACCGAGAACCCAAACACAGGTCTTGGACGTACAGGGATTGGGACCTCCTCACCCCATACTTCCACCGTATCTCCCGGGGGACCCGGTCATACGCCTTCTCCAGATCCACAAAGCACATGTAGACCGGATGGGCATATTCCCAGGCCCCCTCCTGGATCCTTGCAAGAGTAAAGAGCTGGTCGGTTGTTCCACGAACAGGACGGAATCCGCATTGTTCCTCTTCAATCTGAGGTTCGACTATCTGCCAAACCCTCCTTTCCAACACCTTTGATGGCAGAGATCGCAGCCCTTCGGGTCCACAGGTACTCTGCAACTACCTCCGGAGTCCTCTGCAACTGCCTCCTTCAGTCGGACGGCTTCCCTGACCACCGGTGTCCACCAAGGTGTACGAGGGTTACCGCCCCTTGAAGCACCTAAGACCGTTAGACCACAACTCTCCGCCGTAGCTTCGGCAATGGAAACTTTGAACATTGACCACTCTGTTTCAATGCCCCCAACCTCCACAGGGATGTCAGAAAAGCTCAGTCTGAGGTGTGACATCCCTCCTCCAGACATTCCCAGTTCCCGGCACTACCCTTTTGGGCTTTCCTGGTCTGTCCAGTCTTTCCGCATCCCTTGACCCAACTCACCACTAGATGGTGATCAGTTGACAGCTCCGCCCCTCTCTTTACCAGAGTCCAAAACATGCGGCCTCAGATCTGATGACATGATCTCAAAATCGATCATCGACCTTTGGTCTAGGGTGCTCTGTGTTGGCTTCTGGCTCTTTTTCAGAATAATGAAGGACCCAAGTCAGGGGGAGAAGCGTTCTTTGTTGTTTATTCACAAAATATAGTACATGTCTGTCTTAGATGTTCAGCCTTCTTTCCATCTCTCTTGGTCTCCTTGGTGCTTCTCCAAATGTCTTTGTCCTAAACAGCCCATATACAAGAACACATTCCCTCCACTTTCTAGCTGTTATCCAATCGTATAAGGGCAATGTATATCACAACCTCCCTATTCCTAGTCCCCCACGCTTTGGAATGTAAGGGGGATGTGTGGAGTTGTTCAACCATATTCCTTTGTGCTGTTTCCAAGGACGTACAGAAAGTTACATTTGCAAAGCAACAGTACTCTGTGTTGTGTCCTTTAGAATTGAAATACACCTAAACAGACATACTTTCTCACATCTGGTACCACGTACACTTATGAGCATCCTTATGTTTGAACATGGTGTTCAAACCAAAAAGCGGTTCGGAGTATTCTGCCTTCTTGGAGACCCTGAATGGAGTCCTGTACGGGGCTCCAGTAGGGGACTCCATAATTCTGCGGGAGGACTTCAATGCGCACGTGGGCAATGATGGAGACACTTGGAGAGGGGTGATAGGGAGGAACAGCCTCCCTGATCTGAACTCAAGTTGTCGTTTGTTGTTATAGTTCTGTGCTAGTCATGGATTATCTTTAACAACACCATGTTCGAACATCCTATTGAAGGAACCGAAAAATGTAAGCCAATAATGTGGTTATCAATGTAATGAATATTTCTTATTTATGTACTTCATTTCTGTGCCGGTAGGCATCATGGGAATGTTGACTGTTATTTTTGTTAGGTTTGAATGAAAGGACAAGAGTGTTTCTTTTAACTGCCTAGCTTACTTACCCTATAGATAACACCACTCTGTCTTATGAGATGGCCCCAGAACAGATCGGAATGTGTCCCTAATCGTCAAGGGATCTATTCTGTAGGACTATTTCTGTTTTCCCTTAGGTCAGTTAACCAAACCACACTACTTTAGTTTTAGGATATAAACCAGAGTGCAATTTGGGAAAGGGCTTCTTGCATTTCCCTGAACTCTGCATACCTCTCCGCAAACAACTTGAATCTCCGGAGTACTTTTATTCTTTGGTACATGTACTGTAATTGTAACACTCTCTATTTATTAAATTAATTTATTACATTTATTCATCAACTATATGGAATTAATTTAAATACAGGTCTGAATCCAGTTCTTCAATACTCAGAGATATGTAAGTGAAAATACTGTATAGGCTAAGAGATTACAGTCTCCCCTTTTAAATACAAATATATAACATTATTCCAAACATTTTCCAAATTTTGTAATGACTGATTATGTTTATAGGTAGGCTAACGTTATGTTTTTGGCGTCTGTCACACCTGCAGCAAACAGAGTTGATTGCATAGGCAATGTTACGATAGGCCAGCTGTATGTTCATGCATTATATGCTTGAGTGAAGTGCAACAGTGCAATATGTTTCAAAAGTGCTTTAGGTCTACAAAAACATAACAGTAGTGGGAAAATCACCAATCAATAAACTGCAAATGAACTATCTTCTTTATCATAATTTTGTGAAGTTTTATGCTAGCCAGTTAGGTTTTAGTAATCAATTCTAAGTAACACATTGTTTTAACCAATGTTGTTTATCAAACATATTTAATACATTAACAATTTAATCTTAAATATAGCCTACACCATTATACTGTGATATTTTTTTTTAGATGGTTATCATACCATGAAAATCTCATACCATTACACCCCTACTAGTTGAGACTTCTACTTTACATATGTCAACACGTGCCTGGTCTTGAAGGAGCAGCTGAAATCACTTGCTTGTATCATTTCCAAACCCAGGATGTGGCCAGAAATCTATGAAATTCCAATCAAAATCGCCATCAAATGTTGATTATTTTTGACTGCACTCAAAATGCAATTATGCCAAAATAATAAAATGTAATATTTTGGGGCTTTTTATTCACCATCAAAATGCTGATTTTTATATACATTTTATAGATTTCTGGCCAAACCTTGGGCTTGGAAAAGCTTCTTCAGCTGCTCCTGCAGGTAAAGCCCCAAGTTGACATATCCAAAGCAATAGTCTTAACTCCCAAGCTTTCATATTTTAAACAGGGGTCAGGGGTTGTTAAGAATGAATTGAACGCTTTGAAGGATATATTTCAAGATCAATAACTAAAGAATTTCTCTGTAAAATTGTTTGATCTGGTTACAGCCTGTAGAAACGTGTGTAGCTGCCAATATAAAAGTCCCAAAATGTTACCTATAGTTTTTTGGCATGCTTGCATGTTGAGTGCCGTCAGAAATAGGCAACATTGTATGGCAATTGAAGGAACCGAAAAATGTGAAGTCCACAGTTTAGTTACCAGTTAAATTATTATTTCTTAGTTAGGATAGATATTTTTTCTATGTTCTTGTATTCTTTACTAGTAGGCTGTCATCGGAATGTTTATGGTTAACAGATTTTTCTGCAAGGTGGGAATGTAGGGACAAATGGATTGCTATTAATTGGGTAGCTTGCTTGATCCTTGAGGTAACACCCCTGTGTTATGGGAAGAGCCCCAGGAAACAGATCAGAAGGTGTCACTGATTGATAAGGGGTCTTATAATAATTTCCCCCATAAGTCCTGGAATATTGGATCACTGTCCAATTACATTCACAGTAAAAACAAGAAGTCCACTCGCTCCGTAAACAATTGTCACGACCGTGACGTTGTGGAGGTTAACGGACCAGGCGCAGGCAGGGGTGGCAGTCGGTGTACTCTTTATTATATGAAAACAAAAAAACACAGAGCACTGGGGCAAAACTACTAAATTAAAGTAAACACAATGAAACACCACTCACCACATACATCGGAACACACCGCCACATGGAACAATGACTGACAAATGAGGGGAGCAGAGGAGAAACATTTAAACACATACTAATGACTTAATTGGGACCTGGTGTGAACAATGATTGAATATAAGACAAATGAAGGGGACCGGGATGATTTCATGACTGTTGGAGACATTGGAAAAGCGGGAGATGACGGAGCAGTCAGCTCCCTGTCACAACAATGAGTTTCAAAAGCCGTACTATCAATCCTCGGACTACAAATACATTTCTTGATATTCTTCCAAGCTTGCTCATTAGTGACAAAGAAAATAAATCCGCAAACGATCTACTCCAAGATCTTAACTCGACACTGTGAAACACTTCAGATATGGTTGCACCACTAAAAAAATACACAACAAGAAACTTGCTCCCTGGTACACAGAAAATACTAGAGCACTCAAGCAAGCCTACAGAAAATTTTTGCAAAAGTGGAGCTACACCAAGTTGGAAGCAGTCAGACTAGCCTGGATTGACAGCACACTAAAATACCGAAAAGCACTCACATCTGCTCGATCAGCGTATTTCTCCAACCTGTTTTTGTTCACCTCAATCCAATAATTCTCTTTGATACAGTTGCAAAGTTAACTAAAAAGCTACACTCAACAAGTGAAGTAGGTCTTCACTTTAGCTGTAATGAATATATTTGATGAAAAGATCATCACCATTACAAAACAAATAACTGAATCCTCAAATAATTACAGTCCCCAAAATCTCAGTTGTCCTGAGAAAATGGTGAACCTCCCTGACCAGGTGTCAAAGGGGACACTGGAACTTTCTTATCCCATATCGCTTGACACATTCACTAAATTTGTAATGAGTTCTAAACCCACAAATTCTCAGCTAGCCCCGATTCCTGCTAAATTACTCAAGGGGCTATTTTTGGTGCTAGGTCAGCCAATGATGAATATTGTCACAAGGCTGGTTTTAGGACACAGGCGCAGAGACGTACAGGCGGTGATAATCCATGTTTTATTTGAAATAAAGAACAAAACAAATTAATAGCAGGTCCTGTGACTGGGTTAAGTGCGGCAAAAACAACTACAAACCAAACCAAAATGATCCACACCAAGTGTGGGCAAACACTCAACATAAATGGGTTCCCCAATTGGAGGCAACGATCTACACCTGCCTCCAATTGGGGAGACCTAACTATATAAAGATGCCTAGAGGCATCTTCCTTTGTCCTGTTCTGACTATAGCCCCAGCCCAGTTCAGAGATGGCTAGGGGCATAGCCACGACCTGACAAATATAATAAATTACAGATGTGTACCAAAAAAAAACAAAAAAACATTCCTCTCAAAAATCTTAGAAAAATGTGTTTCCCAACAACTGAATGCTTTTCTGAAGGTAACAAATGATCTTCTAATGACCTCAGACAAAGGTTCCGTATCCGTATAATATTCTCTCTATATATGCTGCCTCTTGGAGATGTAATCCGGAATCAAAATGTAAATTTTCAATGCTATGCTGATGACACACATATATTTCGATGAAGCATGGAGAACCCCCAAAATTAGCTACTTTGGAAGCATGTGTTTCAGATATTAGGAAGTGGATGACAGAGAACTTCCTGCTTTTAAACTCAAGAAAAACAGAAATTCTAATTTTATCACCTGAGAGTTATGTTGGCAGATCTCACTGTGAACCTCGAAGGCTGCATGGTTATATCGCAAAAAACTGTAAGAAATCTCAGCGTTACCCTCGACCCTGACCTCTCCTTTGATGAACATATCAAATATATCTTGAGTTGCTTACTTTCCTCATCGAAACATTGCAAAAATCAGAAATGTTCTATTAAAAACTGTTGCAGAAAAACTAATCCATGCTTTTGGTACATCAAGATTAGATTACTGCAATGTTCTTTTCTGGTTACCCTGATAAATCAATAAACTTCAATTGGTGCTGCACACGGCTGCTAGAATCCTAACTAGAACAAAAAAAATGTAACACATCCTGTACTAGCCTCTTTACACTGGCTTCCTGTTAGGGTTAGGGCTGATTTTAAGGTTTTATTGTTAACCCTATAAATGAATACATGGATTTGCTCCTACTTACCTCGCTGAAATGATCCAGCTATACATACCTGCAGGTAACCTTAGATTGCAAGATGCAGGCCTTTTAACTGTACCGAAAATGTCTAAACAAACAGCCAGAGGCAGGGCCTTCTCTCATAGAGCTCCACTACTTTGTTGGAATGATTTGCCAATTAAAATTAGAAATGCAGACTCAGTGCAAACCTTCAAGCATCTACTACAGACTTATCTCTTCAGCTTTGTCTATGATTAAGTGTAGTCTGGCCCAGGGGTGTGAAGGTGACCAGAAAGGCCTGATATTGTCCACCCTTGCTGTCTTGCCAGGTGGGCTCTCATCGCCACTGGGATGCCCTCCCTCCAATGCCATTCGGGGGCGGAGTCACTGACTTGTTGGTTTCTCTGTTGCGCACTGGTGAAATTGGGCTGTACTCTGCTGGCAATACTCGGCCCTCATTCAGGATGATTATGGTTGGTGGGTGTCCCTTTGGTTGATGCTTGGGAATGTGGATGGATTGATTTTCTGCCTGTTGGGCCCTGTCCGTGGCCTACTCCGTTTTGGGCCACAGTGTCACTGGACCCCCCTGTCTCAGCACCAACGTCTTATGCTGCTATATTATTATGCTGGGGGTGTAGGGTCTTAATTTTACCTGTTTTCTGTCGTTTTAATCTTAGGAGGACATGAGGTCTGGACCCACATCTAGGGAGTACCAGGCTTGACTCGTTTTCGGTCCCTGTCCAAAGTCCTCCTGGTTGTGTTGCAGATCAAGACGATACCTGACGATTTCAAGCTGCCACTCTGCTGATCCCCCTGTCCCTGTCCCTCCGGTTTTGCCCCCAATCTGGACTAGGTTTAAATAGACTCCGGGCTTAGCCCAAATACATTGAACTATTAAAATGTGGACTCTTAATATGTTCACCCGGCACAACCAGAAGAGGACTGGTCAACCCTTGGAGCCTGGTTTCTCTCTAGGTTTCTTCCTAAATTTGGCCCTCTTAGGGAGTTTTCCCTAGCCACTGAAGTTCATCACTATTCTTGTTTGCTCCCTGTGGTTTAAGGCCGGGTGTTTTGTGAAAGCACTTTGTGACAACTGCTGATGTAAAAAGGGCTTTATAAAATACATTTGATTGATTGATATATTATTGTCCTGGGGGAGTAGGGTCTACATTTTCCCTGTGTACTGTCATTTTAGACCTACATAAAGCTGTTATGGGCTACAAGACCATCGCCAAGCCGCTTGGTGAGAAGGTGACAACAGTTGGTACAAATACTGTCAGTTTCCCTCGATCTGGGGCTCCATGAAAGATCTCACCTCGTGGAGTTGCAATTAACTTGAGAATGGAGAGGAATCAGCCCAGAACTACACTGAATGATCTTGTCAATGATCTCAAGGCAGCTGGGACTACAGTCACCAAGATAACAACAGGTAACACACTACGCCTTAGAGGACTGATATCCTGCAGCGTCCGCAAGGGCTCCTGCTCAAGAAAGCATATGTACTGGCCCGTCTCAAGTTTGCCAGTGAACAACTGAATGATTCAGAGGAGAACTGGGTGAAAGCGTTGTGGTCAAATGTCAAAATCAAGCTCTTTGGCATCAGCTCAACTCGCCATGTTTGGAGGAGGATGAATTCTGCTTATGACCCCAAGAACACCATCTCCACTGTCAAAAATGGACGTGGAAACGTTATTCTTTGAGGGTGAAGGAGACAGGACAACTTCACTGCATCAAAGGGACGATGGATGGGGCCATGTACCGTCAAATCTTGGGTGAGGACCTCCTTCCCTCAGCCAGGGCATTGAAAATGGGTTGTGGATGGGTATTCCAGCATGACAATTACTCGAAACGCATGGCCAAGGCACAAGGGAGTGGCTCAAGAAGAAGTACATTAACGCCGCCTATCGGCAGTGAGTTGTATATCTGTTCTATAACTCCATTAGGATCTGACATTGTCATTACTATGAGCATAATGACCGGTTTAAAGCAGTGTCACCTCCAACCGTAGATTCTGGAACAATGAACACAGACTTTTTTTTCAAATGGGGTTAAAGTATATTGGCCCTTTCCATAACTGCAGAACACAGAATAAACAAAGTAAACAGCTAAACCAATCAAAACATTACCTGGGCTATCTACTGCGTTATGATGGTTATCTAGTGAACATGATACCATAATCGTGCTAGCTAGTGCTAGCTGGAGCAATATTATGTGCACTTCGAAAAGTTTGTGCAAGGATAAATCAAGCTAAAAGGCAATACCAACCAATATTCGCTTATGCATAACGTTTAGTCAAACAACCCACAATGCATGTTTCTTTTTTTTAACAGTTTGCAGTGAACACCAGGTTGTAACATTATGTTCCAGCAAACATTTTATCAAGGAGTGTCTGCTCGGACACACCTTAGCTCATTCGCTTATTGTCTTGACCAAAGACTTCGACGAAACCTTCCTAAAATGTATTTGCTGCTCATACAAAAAGATTAAACAAGAACATTGAATGATTATGTACGTAGTACAACTGTTTCTCTTTCATCATCAACCTAGTAATTTACACATGGATTTCCTTGACTATCTAGCCAAGTATCTCAATGAGTTGATGCAACCTACTTGTCAAGTGGAAAGGTGGCCAACTCTGAATCACTGTTCACACAAACCTCAGCTCTTGCCATCAAATGCACAATTTACCCTCACCCTTTATGTTTCGCAACTAATAGAAGTGTGTTTTTGTGTATTCTCAGAGGTAGGACTAAGATTTAGGGGTATGGATTAAATAGGTACTCTTATCTTTGTTTCTTTCAACAGCTACTTGAAAGAAACAAAGGTAAGGGTAGGTTTTATGGAATGACAATAAGTAAAACTTAAACACACAGTGATATGTGTATATTACATTATTGACCCCAAAAATTGTAATAGCAAGCCAATAAAATAAGAACTTATTACTTTATGGACAAAAAATTATTACGTTATTGGTTCAGGAATGTTAATAAATGATTGGTAAGAATGGAAAATATATTATGTTATCAGCAAATTATAACATTAACTGTTATCACATTGTTGGCTGCTACAACTTAACAATAGAAATGTTTCTTTTCCATCTAAAGGCTCTAAAGACCCAGAACCTTTTATGTATAAGAGTCCTAGTCCTGAACTAGATGTGAGTATACTTACAGCATTTATTGTAAATGGAATGCAGTGCATGTACTTTACAGAATTAATGTTCAGAAAATTTTCAGAAACAGAATTAATGTTCATCTTGTTTTTCCCGCTTTTGATATTTTAGAGCCATGTTCAACCATGTTTTGAGGACTTTGACCTTTTCACAGAATCACCAACAAACACAGGTAATACGATGAAATGCTACAATTTAGCGACACACTTTCAGGAAATCCATGCTATTCAGAAGTAAGTAAATTGCATTTCTTAATTCTGCATAATCACTTAATGAATCTCCTTTATTTTACTAATTCCCAAAATTGCTCACCATCAGTATTGGTGACCCCATCCACTTACAACCAGGATTTCCTTCAGCAAGGTCTGGCAGGGTTGAACATTGAACCAAAAGGTAGACACCAACAGATCCAGACTCTTAGCCGCACTCTTTATAGTCTACAAATTACTCTTAAACCCTGTTCCCGGATAGTTACATTCTTGTACGTTTATTGCTCCGAGCTTAGTGGAAAAAACACCTAAATCAACTTAGTAACCTGCTAATTATTAGAGTCAGATGCAATAGGTTAAACTTGAAAATAACTGGTCAACACAAAGAAACATTAATGTGATTTAGAAAACAATGTTATTATATGAGGTCACAGCGCATGACTTGGGCTGAAATAAATGCAGGAACTGAAAAATTGCACATTAGACTATGTTAATCAAAATGTATCTGTTAATAAGGCTTGTCCTGATAAGGCTTGCTTTTTTGCCTAAAAAAAGAACCGGGACGATGTTTGCCTAAAATTAGAAGTACTGGCCCAAGTCAAGCATTGTGAAGCCATTAAACTAAAAGTCCTTCATATTTGAAATTCTTCATAGATAAAAAAAATGTTTATGACTGGATGTTGTTTAATCTGTTTTGAGAAACTCACCTGTAATTATTGTCTTATCCAATTTCTGTTTATACCCTTCCAACAGGACCACAGCAATATTCACAAGAGGGGTTAAACAGAGGGAGTATGGATGAACTGAAGCGTTCTGTAGGAGAAGCCATTTTCTCCGAACCACAAGAACATCTAATGACAGAACAGCAGGTGATGGAACATATCATGGACACATTGTCCAGTACCAGAGCAGAAAACCGTTTTAGTAAGTTGAAAATGTTATTTTAAAATAACACATTTTTATCCGATTTTCCTAGCATGAGTACAAGCTAATATGCACAAAAACAGAACATTCTCAATTTGTAGTGTTTTTTTCTACTGCTTTGCAATTTTCTCAATCCTGTGAATCCTGTAGGTTTTTAGTCCAAATAGTAATCTAGCACATCATTCTAATAATGATCTGGTCCATTGTACTACCCTATAGAACAATTGTCCTCAAGGAAAGAGGTTGGATAACTGACACAAACCTCAAGCATGCATGAACAGCATTGTATTTGACAATGTTTATCCTCATCTCTGTTTTTATGTCTGTGACTGTTTAGTTACTGACTTCAGGGTCCGTGTCTACTACCGAGGAGTGAAGGTGTCAGAGCAGCTGGTCACAAACACTAGTGCTTTCAGACTAGTCTACAGGTAAATCCTAATTTATACCTAATGCAATCACACAACAATGCAAGAAAGCTAATATCAATACAAAATGTTTTTACACTTTCAGGAAAACCTTTACCAAACAAAAACTGTAATGTAAAACCAAATCCACATCCAACCTTTGAGTGCCTTTCAAATAATTTTGTTTTGTTGATGCAATAAAGTCTTAACAACACAATCTCACATACTGGAAATTGATTCAAAACCACTCTGACTTAAAACCATTGGTGTAATTCACAACAGGCCTGAACAAATGCAGAGTCCTGTGTTGGATCAAGAATCTGGGAAATCCCTGGTCTTTTTGCCCAGTCCAGAATCTTTGCGGGACCAGACACAGGCAAAACTCACCCAGCAGATATTGAATGGGTTGGGGGAAGGCATAGAAGTGGGAGTGTCTGGTGCCATTATCTATGGCCAACGCTTGGGCGCTAGCAAGGCATACTGGAGCTCCGACAAATTCGATATGAGCAGGAGGCCGCAGGAGGTATCCAAACATCAAATGCCTCTGTACCTGACTAAGAACTTCATAGAAGGTACGAGAAAGTTTAAGCTTTGCATAAACTCATTTCAGATGAGTGTGTGTGCATGTGTGCGTGCCTGCCTGCATGCATGCGTTCGTGCCCGCAAGTGTGTGTGTGTGTGTGTGTGTGTGTGTGCACGCACGTGCTTACAATATTGCTCACTGCATTTCCCTCTGTCATTCAGGGCTTTCTACGTTCATAGCAAATCATGGAGAAAAGTGCCCCCCGATCTCTTTATTTTTCTGTCTGGGGGAAAAGTGGCCAGATCCAAACAATAAGCCCATGGAGAAGAAACTCATCACGTTTGAGGTGACAAACCTTTTGTGTTATATTACCATTGTGGAGACCCCAAAAACATTCAAACTAAAATTTCCCTAAACCCTCATCTTAACCCATTTTTTACCTCAAACCCCATTAGTTACAGTTAAGGTAGCATTTAGCTTTTTTAATATCTTTGGGTGCCTATTCTAACGTAGCATTTTTTCATATCACAATTCATGTAATAAATGTTGTCAGTTATTTTCCGCATGGATCCCAGATTAACAGATTTACAGTTAATTTCTTTCTCTTCATGTCAGGTGGTGTTTGTTGCCCTGGAGCTGCTCAAATCAATGGCGGAGGATGGGGGTGCCTCCTCTTTGCAGTCCGTGGAACTTCAGTTGTCCTTGCAGGAGTCCCTGCATGAGATGATGGAATGGATGGATACCTTGTAGGAGATGATTGGCTAAATGATGGAAAAAAATGCTTTAGATAGGGACTAGGGTCACAAAATGCTGGTAACTTTTAATAAATGCTGTGGTTTTCCCAGTATCCTGGAGAAAATAAGAAATCTAGAATAATTGTACTGGAATGGAAGCATTTTTATTGAAGCTAAACATCCAATCAAACAAAAATTTGTTGTGGGGGTAGGCATTGGTATGGCATCTACTCTGTAATATGGCTAAATGCACTCTGTGTTTCATACTGGAAGTATTTATTCTTTATCGGCCAAAAGTGCACGTTTAGGGTCACTTAGAAATGTTATTGTTTTTTAAAAGAAAAGCCAAATTTTTGTCCATATTAATAACATCAAATTGATCAGAAATACAGCATAGACATTGTTAATGTTGCACATTTTATTGGAATATCTCCATAGGCATACAGAGGCCCATTATCAGCAACCACTCACTCCAATGGCACGTTGCTAGCAAATCCAAGTTAATCATTATAAAAGGCTAATAAATGAGAACTTTTTGCAATTATGTTAGCAAATCTGAAAACTGTGCTGATTAAAGAAGCAATGAAATTAGCCTTCTTTAGACTAGTTGGGTATCTGAAGCAACAGCAATTGTGGGTGTGATTACAAGCCCAAAATGTCCAAAAAACCTCAAACTTCCTTCTGAAACTCATCAGTCTGTTCTTGTTCTTAGATATAAAGGGTGTACAATGTGAGAAATTGCCAAGAAACTGAAGATATCATACAGCGACTGTACTACTCAGAATCAGAAAAGTATATCAGAAACAGAAAGGAATATCTAATGTAATTTGTTACATCGGATCTGATATTTTGATTCAATGTGTTTAGATACATCAGTTATCTGCACAGTATCATTTCTCCCCTTTATAATGCAATTTCTTTGGTTTCTGTAATCTTGTTCTATCTCGATTCCTACTTTCCTCTCAGAATACGTGGCCTATAAGTAAAATGTACATGTTGATTATTTGTTTCATGTCTTTGGTCATGGTCATACTCGGAAAGGTTGTGTGTTGTCAGCAGTCGTATTGTAAGCAGTTGCTGCACTGCCCTCCCTATGGTCTCTACATAATAAAACTGTATTTTGGTCAAGGGAATTTTGTTGTTTTTGGTCACATTTAAACTAAATAGGTCTGGTAGTTTTGCTGTATTTAGTTTATACAAATACTTATACTCATGCCCAGCCAAACAACCATTTCTGCCTACAGTATGCCACTGATGAGGCCTACTGCTGTAGGAAAGAAATTGTTCTTGTAGTCCTGATGGACCTCAACCTTCTACCAGAGGGGAGAGTTCTGAATAGTCTATTTCCCGGGTGAGAGGGATCAGACCCAATCTTTGCCACTCGCCTCCCCATCCTGGAGGTGTGTAGGTCTTGTAGAGACGGCAGATTGCAGCCAATCACCCTTTCTGCAGTGCGGCTGATGTGCTGCAGTCTGCCATAGTCCTTTGCTGTGGCTGCAGCGTACCAGACAGTAATGAAGGATGACAGGTTGAACTTTTTCAGCTGACTGCACCAGAACACCAAATGGTCAGTCTTCCACCTGTGGGCGAACTCGTCTCCACAGAGATAAGTTCAATGAGAGTGGTGTCATCCCCAAATTTCAGGAGCTTGAGAGAGTGGTGACTGGAGGTGCAGTTGTTGGTTTACAGGGAGAAGAGTGGGGGGGACAGGATGCAGCCTTGAGGGGAGCCAGTTCTGATGGTCAGAGGGTCAGACAGGTGCTTCCTCAGCCTCACGTGCTGCCTCCTATTGGACAGGAAGGCTGTGAACCTACATGTGAACTCTGGCACTCCCAGTTGGGATATTTTGTCTTGGAGCACAGCGGGAATTATGGTGTTGAATGCAGAACTGAAGTCCACAAACAGGATTCTGGCATGGGTTCAGATGCTGGAGGGTAAAGAGCCATGTTGACCACGTCGTCCACACACCTATTGGCTCTGTAGGCAAACTGCAGTGGATGTAAGGTTCTCAATGTAGGAATTGGAGAAAGCCTTGGAGGGGTGGAGGAAGGCGGCAGGGGAGAAGCCTGCATATGTTATGTGATGGTGGAAAAAGCAGTGGATTGTGTGAGACGAGCAGTGTTGGAGCTGTATAATGAGTGGAGGTCTGGACTGTTTTTAAAACCATGTAAGGACCCTATGAAGGTGGGGAGTTATAGGCCTATAGCATTGATGTCCAATCTGGGTAAATTGATGGAGAAGATGGTGGTGGCTAGGCTGGAGGTTCTTCTAGAGAAGTGGGGTTTGAGTTGGCTCAGGATGGGTAGGTCGCCTGCAGATGCATTGGTCACGGTTAGCACTGAGATAGCAAAAGCACTGACATTGAAGGAAGTGATGTGTGTGGTGTATTTTGATATGGAGAAGGCATATGACACAATGTGAAGAGAGGTGCTGTTGATTAAATTGGGTAGGTTTGGTATAGACGGTAGGTTGTATAATTGGACCTTGAGTTTTTTGTTTGGAGGTCAGTTTGTTAGAGGAAAGGAAGGAGTGGGATGAGGAATGCTTGGGTCTATGTGTGGAAAGGTATGTTGGTGAGGAGTACTACAAGTTTCTCCAGATATATACAGATTGGTCAAAGGATCCAGAGAGTGGAAGGGTTGGTGTGGGGGTGTATGTGCCTGAATGTAATGTACAGATGGCTCAGAGAATGACAGACCAGGTGAGACCATTGAGAGTGGTGGTGTGTTCTGACTCAGCAGCGGTGTTAGGCAGTTTATGGACTAGAAGGTCAGATAGAGGTGACTTGTTGATGGAGATGATGGTGTTGTTGGGACTGGAGAGGATGGGTGTGGTGGTTCGGTTCTGCTGGGTGACGGCTCATGTTGGTGTGGAGGGTAACCAAGGGGCTGATAGGCTGGCTAGGAGTGCGTGTATGAAGAATGGGGTGGGTGTACAGGTGACGTTAGGACAGGGTAAAATTAAAACGTTGATAAAGGGGGTTGCTGTTGACGGTTGGCAAAGGAAATGGGATGGTAGCAGGAAGGGGAGAGGGTATTATGGGGTACAGCGGAGAGTGAGGGTAGAGGTGAGTAATATGGGGTGTAGGAGAAGAGCTGATGTTGTGTCGACTACGGTCAGGGCATACAGGACCGAACGCCTCATTGAAGGTGATAAGTAAGCATGAGACAGAACTGGGTGATATGTGTCAAGTGGAGGAAACAGGTGAACATGAGTTGATGTATTGTGAGCTGTATGATGTTGAGAGGGAAATACTGTATGAGAAAGTTAGAGGTTAGGAAGTGGGGTGTAGAGGGGTTGCTGGGGGGTGGGAAGGGGAGTGGGATGGTGGCTAATGTTGATTTCTAAGGGCTACAGGTCTGAGCGGGAGGATATAGGAAGGGCAGGTCATGAGCGGTAGGTGGCGAACAGCCATTCATTAAAGAGAAGAAAAATCTTGCTCGCTGCTGCTTTGCTTTTTGGTCTGTGTTGCTGTCTGTGAGTTAAAAGAACATTTGTGGATAAGTGCTTTGATTGTGTGTAGTGACTAATGTTTGGGTTAAATTCATTTGTTTCCAGGGGGAAGGGGAAAGCCGTTGTGCTTTAGACAAGAGGCCCTAGGGCATACATCACCCGTGGCTATACTCTGTCTAAAAACTAGGTTACACCTGGGCAGGCCACCCCTTTTGGTATTTTGGTTTGAGCACCAGTGCAAGAGGTGCTAGCAAGGTAAATTATTTGTTTGGCAGGTAAGGTAGGGTAAGGGGTTATGGTTTATTTTTTACTTTCTTTGCTTTGTTTCCGTCCAGCCCCTTTTCCCTAATTTCACATTATCAGAAGTAAATGCTCTTGGGAACTGTAGTCCGGCCTCTGGTATCCGTACTCGCACCCATGACCCCATACGCATTTTCACCATTCCATAGCGGCTTCGTGTGTAGTGGGGTGTTGCACTCTCTCCACCGGAACGCGTGCATAACAGTCAGCTTGGCCTTGTGCTTAGGGTCATTGTGCAGAAGAATGCTAATTGTCTGCCAGTATTTTCTGATACCATGCTGCATTCATTAATTTTCACTTGATTCCCCATGCCTTGAGCTCACACACCCCCAAAACATAATTGAGCCACCACCATGCATCACAGTGGGGATGGTATTCTGTTCACTTTATGCCTTGTAGACCCCTCTCCAAACATAGCTCTTATAGTTGTGTCGTCACTCCAAATTACAGTGTGACAGAAGCTGCGGCGTGTCAAGGTGTTGTCAGGCGTATTGTAACCACCCTTTTTGTAGCATTGAAGCAGGAAAGGTTTCTTTCTGGCATCTTGACCATGCAGCTCATTTTTGTTTAGGTAATTTAGTATTGTGCTCCTTGAAACAACCATACTGTCTTTTTCCAGAGCAGCCTGTATTTCTCCTGAGGTTATCTGTGGGTTTTTCTTTGTATCCCGAACAGTTCTTCTTGCAGTTTTGGCTGAAATCTTTCTTTGTCTACCTTCCATTCTTTTTCATCTTTGAATGGCAGAAGCACAAAAGGAGCAGATTGAAGGCAAAATCCAAAATACAAGTGCATATGTCAAAAAGGCTCATGAGAAGGTACAGAATAGGATAGGCTAATTCGTAAACACAGAAGGCATGCTAGGATCAAAAAACTTTAGAAAGCGATCATGAAGCCCTTAGTATTTCGGTGACTGGGAGCTGAGAGGAGTACTGCATTTGTTGTGATTGGGATCTGGAGGCTATATGTTGTCTTGGTGATGTGGTTGAGAGATGGAACAGTGGAAAGACCTTACAGCTTATAGCTTGTTGAGGTTAATGTTCAGAACAAAAGTTGTTTTGTGGCTACAGAAAGTAGTTTGCTACTGCCAGTTTAAATTCTGCATATTCCACCGGTTGTTTCATCAGCATACAATGAAAAAAATGTATGCAAGAGCGACAGATTACCAAATTCTATTTTCATTGTTTTGGAGTTCCGCTTGCAATGCAGCGTTGGTATAGTGGCACACACAGTTTCCATTCATTAATTTGGTAGATGCTAATAATGCTAATTACTGACTGGGAAAGAGCTGAATAATGTTTTTTTTTACAATATTACTATGTACCTTCAGAAACAACTTAAGGTAAGTGGACCTTCACACAAATATGATATTTGGACAAACTATCCCTTAAGTTAACTTTAATGAACTTCCCCCAACCCCACCACACAAAAGAAAAATGCACCTAGCTTTTTTCTCTGGGCAACCAACAACTTCGATTTAGGGAAGTGTACATATTATGAATGAATAATATAATGAATCAGATGTTGGTTTTGCAAGACACATTAAGAGCAATTCGATTATTTGAAGTTGTTCTGGATAAAAGTGTTTGCTAAATGGAACATATTTGCTTTTGGGACCTATTAGCTCCACCTTGATGAATGGCTGCAATTGGCAAATGAATTTGACATAGGTGTGGCTCTAACTTTACAAGGTTATAAATCCCTAATTGAAAATCCCAGAGATTTGCATGTTGGTGTTATAAACTTTGACACAAAACAATTGGCTCAAATACTATACGAAGGAACATCATTCCAAAAATCCACTTGTGGATGAACATCTACAGTAATCTTGGTACAAAAGTACACTTTAGTTCTGTTAATAAATGTTCTGCTGCACATGTTATTTCAACAAAAATGGCTGGGCAAATATAATGGCATTATACACTATATGAAGGTTTAAATCTACTCTAATAGCACCAAATGTCAGGTCTTCACGTATTGAGATATTTGACATAGAAGTCTGTAAATGATGCATAAGCGAAAACTGTGGTCGTCAAATAACAAAATGTGGTTTTCAAATAAATCTTAAAGTGGACGTGGTATTGTACTTACAAGGATATTAATGATAAATCATTGATCGTATTATAATACAACTTGCTACACATGTTCAGACCCTTCTCAGGACATGTGGTGACCAAGCATTTTCCCATTCACCACACAGGGGCAATGTTGAGCAAGACCGTCTTTGCAAGCTCACGTCACTCTCTCCGTTTAACATAGAGACTGAAAAAATTTGGATAACTCTGTGTCCTCAAAGTGAACATATTTGCCATTGGCACCCATTACCTCCGCCATTTTGAATAGGTAAAAATGCTTCAAAAGCTGCTCCTATATCTTTACAGGACAATATATTTTTTATCTATGAACTAATGTCATTTATCAATGCATACCCCAGTAGTGCAAATAAAAACATGGCCGCTATTGACCAATCAATCTTCAAGTGTATATGGTTTTACACATACATTAATATAAATTTGACAGTTGATCACATGATAAAATATTTGATATACATATCCACAAAACTATGACCACAAGGTGGCACCATAATGACAAGATGGTGATAGCTCTTTATTTGCATCAGGCAGTATAATTCCCATTTTGCACACAAACAGGGTTATTAATCTCACCTATGTATGAATTATATCTAAATATTGTCACAAGGCGGCATGATTGGAGAAGAAATATTCTTCATGCTTCATTTGCAGAAACTATGAGATTGTGCTTATGAATCTCTCAGCTCAAAAGTGGCGTAATAAGGCCAATTGTAGTTGAATGCAGAAACACGTACAATGCTGCTTGCAGCTTTAAATATTATTATTCGTTTTCCTTTGTAAGTAGTTTTTTTGCAGATTCCCATGAGATGAAATGCCAAATTTGCATGGTAGTACAGGCACAGGGCCCTCTTCTCTGATGCAACGCCATACAAATTGGCCGCACGGTGGCATTGTCACAAGCTGCCAAAGTTGCACTTTTTGCAAGTTCACCATGCCCACACCATGTGAGTGAGAGTCTTCAAAATTCGTCAAGTCAAATTTATTTATTAACCACATGTAAAAACAACTTATGTCGACCAAAGTGCTATGCCGTCAAGACATATTGCCAACTGAACATATTTATAGGACATGACAAAAACAAAAACAGAACTTCTTACCCATTTGCAGACTCAAATGCTAAAGAAAAAATCTTAAGTTGGGATTAAAAAATGTTGCAACTAGTATAGGACCTATATCTGTCTCTAAATCCTTCAATTTAGCAATGGCCCGGAGTTGGAAAAAGCTGCCTTTGACAACAGCATTTACTTGTTAATCAAAATTGAGATCTGAATTAGTGGCTAATTGGCCAAAATTCTCTGAATAAAGGAACACAAACGTTTGGCTTGTCATTTGCGTTCGCCATAAATTATCTACAAGGGTGCATCACATGTGAAAGGCTACTACAGGTGCTACGTTACAGCACCGAGATCAGTCTCTGGGTCAGTCTCTGAGATGAGTCTACAATTTTTGTTCCGCACACAAAAAAGTAAGTGTGTGTGGTTGACACTAGACATTCGGATCACAACGCATATCGAACCGAACCTCCTGTACCAAAAGGTACAGCACATGTACCATTACACTCCTCATATATAATAATACAAATACAGTGGGGAGAACAAGTATTTGATACACTGCTGATTTTGCAGGTTTTCCTACTTACAAAGCATGTAGAGGTCTGTCATTCGACTTCAACTGTGAAAGACGGAATCTAAAACAAAAATCCAGAAAATCACATTGTATGATATTTTAATAATTAATTTGCATTTTATGGCATGGCATAAGTATTTTATCACAAGGCTGGGATGGGCTACAGGACAATAGGCAAGCAGCTTGGTGAGAAGGGAACAACTGTTAGCGCAAATATTAGAAAATGGAAGAAGTTCAAGATGACGGTCAATCTCCTTCAGACTGGGGCTCCATGCAAGATCTCTCCTTATGGGGCGTCAATAATCATGAGGAAGGTGAAGGATCAGCACAGAACTACATGGCAGGACCTGGTCAATGACCTGAAGAGAGCTGGGACCACAGTCTCAAAGAAAACCATTAGTAACACATTACGTTGTTACTAAACCATGAGTAACACATTACGCTGCAGGATTAAAATCTTGGCCAACAACCTCCTTCCCTCAGTAAGAGCATTGAAAATGGGTCGTGGGTGGGTCTTCCAGCATGACAATGACCCGAAACACACAGCCAGGGCAACTATGGACTGGCTCTGTAAAAAGCATCTCAAGGTCCTGGAGTGGCCTAGCCAGTCTCCAGACCTGAACCCAATAGAAAATCTTTGGAGGCAGTTGAAAGTCTGTATTGCCCAGGGACAGCCCCGAAACCTGAAGGATCTGGAGAAGGTCTGTATGGAGGAGTGGGCCAAAATCCCTGCTGCAGTGTGTGCAAACCTGGTCACGAACTACAGGAAACATATGATCAATGTAATTGCAAACAAAGGTTTCTGTACCAAATATTAAGTTCTGATTTTCTGATGTATCAAATACTTATGTCATGCAATAAAATGCTAACTTATTATTCAAAAATCATACAATGTGATTTTCTGGATCTCTCCCAGTTGAAGTGTATCTATGATAACAGACCTCTACATGCTTTGTAAGTAGGAAAACCTGCAAAATCAGCAGTGTATCAAATACTTCTCCCCACTGTATGCACATGCCAATTTTCTGTTTTTTATTTAAAACAAATAGTTGTATGTATATATTTTTCTCATTTCACTTCTCTAACTTGGACTATTGTGTTCTGATCCATCACATACAATTCAGATTTAAAACTACATTGAATTAAGGCTGTAATGCAACAAAATAGGTAAAAAGCCAAAGGGGTGAATACTTTTGCAAGGCACAGTATATATATTTATACGTATTATATATATTTAAATGCAATAATTTCCCCCATTTTAATAAACCAAAATATATTCAGTTCATTACATGGTTTTAAAATAGTAGAACAAGTACAACAAATGTGCTTCCAATATATTTTTACAGTGGCTAATCTTTGAGTCCCTTTCAAAGGGGAATTATAAATTCTAAGGTTAAGACAAAAACATTTTTTTTTGGAAGACTGGGCCAGTTTGAATAGGGTGATTATTTGACCGTTGTTCCCATTTTAGAATAAATCGATTGATTAAGATGTTAAATAAAAATAAAGAGTGGTAATAACCACATTCAACTAAATACACCTTTTGGGTCAAAGCTCCCAGTAGGGACCTTCAGATATGCAGCTTATATGAATATATGACTGACTATATATGACTTCTCACTGACTCTCATATATATCCCTCATTAAAAAAGTATCCAATATCAAATTCAGATTGTATGTGAAGTGAATCATCAACAGCCACACATTTTGGTAAACAAAACAAATCAAGAAAAAACGGGCAACACAATGACATCAAAGAATAAATAAAATAAAAAGAGGTCAATGAATAAAGGCCTTCATAAAAAGAAGTACTGTCACAAAAAGTATGACATTATATTGCAAAGTTCAGGAAAAAGTGATAATATCACAACAAAAAACCTATTGCAGCCCGACTCAATACAGGTACAACCACTGTTACAGTCCCTGTATTTCTAGGAAATGTCACTTTATAACGGCAGTATGCACAGCGCTTTAATATCCTCTGAACTAGAATATACTGGGCCTCCAAATTCCAACACCTTGTCCCAAACCTGTACAGGGGGCTTGAAATTATACTGATTTGGATGTTTTTGGAATCAATTTACGCAAGCCATGACAAAAGAAATGTTTTCATTTGCTGTACCCACAAGCACGTCACAAGAGAACAACTGTGTTACTATGCCTGGTGTCCACCCTGCACCTGGTTGAATATGTGGGACTCCTTTATGTACGTCAGTTGTAAACCACTTTGCAAGTACACATGATGAGTGACAACTCCTACTTAGGTCAGTGCTCATGACCTCTCCCAGCATGTCAACCTTTTCATATTGTTCTGTCAGCTGCACAATGGTAAGATCCTTGTTCGTATATAATAATGTGAAAACCCTATACAGATCCTCTCGATCTTCATTTCATATGACAAACAACTTTTTAGGGGAAAGGCAAATGATATCAGAAGTAATTGCAAATGAAACACTGGTCAGATGTATATTCTCACTCTGATCCATGGCATACAAGTAATTGATACCATCAGAACCTACATACAGTGGGGAAAACAAGTATTTGATACACTGCTGATTTTGCAGGTTTTCCTACTTACAAAGCATGTAGAGGTCTGTAATTTTTATCATAGGTACACTTCCATTGTGAGATGGAATCTAAAACAAAAATCCAGAAAATCACATTGTATAATTTTTAAATAGTTCATTTTCATTTTATTGCATGACATAAGTATTTGATCACCTACCAACCAATAGTATTAGGCTGTGTTCACCAGTTTTCAGAAGTTACTATGGATGAGCTAAATTGCCTAATCAGAGTTCATAACTAACCAGTGACCTAAATTCATGAATTACACTCTTCCTTTATTTCTTTTATTGCTCGCTGGTTCGTTTTGAACTCCATTTTTCTGGTTACTTAGATCTTAATTAGGTAATTCCCTAAAGTGGTGAACACAGGCGAGCCTAGTTGAGTACTTTTTGTACTTTGTACACCTCTACTTCAATGTGATTGCTGTGATCTTTCATTTCAGTCGCGAAGAAGCCTTGTTGTCCTGGGGGATGCTGTTGCCTGGGTAAATGCCAGCATGGGCCACTTCTGAGACCGGGTACAAGTCCTCACCCATGAATGATGAGGAAATACAGGGTGCTGTGCAGATGCAGAGAGGCCTTAACTTTAGAGGAACAACAAGAAGCTCTCTCCCCCTTCATGTTGTTGTTTGATCATTTTGAAGACACAATAATTCATGGATGAAATAGATCAAAAAAAGACTTGGTGATCATTTTGAGCTTCTCTGGTAAATATTTTTGTTGATGAGGATGTTATTAGCGGTCTTTTTCTTTAAACCATCAGCTAATGCTGGTTTCCACACAACAAAAATTACAAGATCCAGAAAACTCCAGTTGTTTAGCAAGAGGGAAATGGACAGTGTTTTGGAAGTGTTCACCTGGCCATACAACACGATAGGATGAAACCAAAGTCTAGAGAATCTGGGGAAAGCTGAATACACAGTACCTAAAGAAATGTTGGAATGTAATGTTTTAAATATTTGATCGGGGGAATGAATGTTTGATTGTCTAACTAGCATATCATTTAATTTTGTATTTTTAGGTTGTGCAATTTATTTTTTGATTTTTGTGTGCATTAATTGACTTTCAGTAAGGTCTATTGTGCTATTTTGGACTTCTTCTACTTGTAATATATGTTATTGAATCAACTTAAAGATAAAGGTTAAATTAGACCACAGATAATCAATCTCAAGACATTTAACACTTCTATTCCTCCCAACAATATTTTAAGTCCATAACCACATCATCCCTCTAGAATAAAAAATGTGCTTGTTCCAGGCACCCCAGGAATACATTTTATCTCTGTAAACAGATAATGCAAATTGAAACTTGCCACCTTTCTGCAACTGGCTATAGAAAATTCCATACTTCCAGTTACCAATTTCAACTTTCTAGAACATTGTGTGACGCCTGCGCCATCTGCTGCCAGTGCTCCCCCTGCAGGAGGCAGGCTTCAGCGCTCCACGTCACCGGCTTTCTGACACCATTGTCCATCTCATCAATTCATCACACCTGTTGTCTCGTTTAGCGTACTTGATCATCATCCACAGTCATTTCCCCCAGTATATATGTTTCCTCTGCTCCCTTTATCTTTGTGTGTTATTGTCTTGCCGTTGTGAGCATTGTTCAGCTCTTAATTAATGAACCGAACCAAATCGACTCTGCAGTCCGCTTCTCCTGATTCCCCAAAATTTGCTGACGCATTGCTGTTAAATTGAACAGTGCAAGTCAAAGGTAGGAGAAACCATTACAACGATTTGTATGAAAACTGGTCGGATCTACACAGCAGAACCCACAGTTCTTGGCAAAGTACCTTCAGAACAGTTTAGCTGACACTGAAGTTATTGCTCTCAGGTCCACCGCACAATGTACCTTACACAGTATTATAACTGCACTCAGCAGCTTTCTAAACCACCAGTCTTATTCTTGACTGTAATGATGTAAAATATTTAAAACTATTTTTAGAGGCACTTCAGTCTTCATATTGATATATTTCAGTTTTTTTTTAATCCTGAAACAAAATACAATTGGGTATTGGGATTTTACATAGTTGGTACAAGCATTATCAGATTAGAGTGCTTTTTCAACATGTAGTCAAAGCAAATACACTTGTTTTCTATATCAATTCTTGAACTGCTTGAACCTAGTGTTATATCTTGACAACAGATATTAAATGAAATCACATGGACTCTGTGGTAACGTTAGTTAACTCTTCTTCCTCCATTAGTACATTCAACATAATGATGTCATACCCATAAATGATACCTAGTGTGGAACCATGTGTTAAACTGGGATGTCCACAAACTGATCTATGGCGAACATCAGTGGGTATAACGTAATATTCAGGAACCCCCATATTAAGTAACGCCCATGACTTGCGGTCTGCAGATGTACCTTATTGTATTTTTATGGGTTAACCTTTCGTCACTCAACATAAGATTATTATATATAAGCCGCACAGCATGCAAGGAGGGAATGATAGATACTGTAGATACAAGCAACATTGCTAAGAAAACGATTTCTGTAGCACACAAATTCTGGTCAATATATGTAAAAGACAGTGTTTTCATTTAATCTTATCACTAGATTACTGTATCACTCTCATGAGTATACATATCTGAGGGTTGTTGAACAACGAACAAAACCTTTAACCTGCTCCGGTTGTCTTTATGGACTACCTTGAGGGCCTGAGCTGTGCACCTCGTCAGTCATAACCTGGACACATTGTGGTAAATTACATGGGCTTTTCATTTCTGCACTGCATAATGTTTTTCTTCACTTCATAGATATTAAAGCACTCTGTCCCAGTGATGGTGGTTTGAAGGAAGTGCTATGTGCAACCACCTGGGTTGGTCAGCTTTACCAGATGGGACAATTCTCAATACTCAACACTGCACCACTTGTTCACAGCTGCACAGAGACAGAACAACGTTGGCACAAGCCAAGAACACTTGTGAGTCTTAACAGTGCCCAAAACAATGCAAATACGCATAAAACAGGCTACAGGACTCAGCTTAGTATCAATCTACTAAACAGAAATAATAGAGAATTTTGAGGACGCACTCATGTTATCCTTTGTAATAGTAAGATTGTTACTCTTTGTTCTTTAGTGTGAAGCCTGGTCCGGTTGATGGCATGGAGATTTGGAAACCAACTAACTCCTGTCCTGATGGAATAAGGTAAGGTTAAAGGCACATCAAATTAATGTTTTAGAAATGTGATATTTGGAGTTGGTACATCTGTATGTTATACAATCCATGTTACTTGATGTACACTTAGCTTTTACCCCTTTAAGCCATCAATTGCACCCAAAAACATATTCCCCCTATAAAGCTCTCCACGGACAAATGCCTGATATGGACCTTTTCCATGTCTCAGAAACATATACTAACTTTACTCCACTTACTGCGCCTCGTGCCAACAATGGCTATGCCAGCCAACGTTCCCCTGGTTGAGTCTACCTTTGGGCCTGTGCAAGCTGGCGGTGTAAAGTCTTATCAACCTCCAAAGCCAAAAACCCATGAAAATATGAAAAGGCCTATTGCCATTCCTACACCACTTCCATTAGATGGCTGCAGGCCTGAAAATACAAAATTTTAGAGCTGAAGTTGAAGACATCACATGCCTACTACTGGCAGATGCAAGGTAACATTTTTCTAAGTTGTAGGTGGTGTTACTTTGTCATCTGTGCTCAGGAGGACATTCTAGTTGAGAGGATGTATAATGATCATATTTCAAACACTATGAGAGAAGGCTGGTCACACATTTTTACCACTACTTGCAGAAAAGTCTGTCTAGCAACTGAATGTATCCCCCTGCTTGGGTGCTAGTTCTGTTGATACAAATTTATATTAAGAATTAGTTTTTGTTTGAGATTTTAGCACCTGTAGAAACTCAAATCAAGTATTAGTGTTGATGTAAATAAAAAACGAATATGGATTGTATAAAGAATGTATTTAAATGAGTATAATTTCAACAGTTCAACAAATAACAGAGGGATCAGAAGGATGACTGTTTCAAACAGCTTGTGTTCCTTTACACTCTGACTCATTCTTTTGGCATGCACCCTTAGCCGGGCAAAGGATAGGGTCTCCCTTACCTCATGTGCCTCGTGTGCAAGATGCCATGTTGCTTGGTGCAGTAGTGGTGGGGAGAGGGATGTGTGTTAGCTACAAATGAACATATACACTACAAGGTAGCCCCCCCACCACCTCTTCCACCTCCCCTGTTCCATCCACTCCTGCTGCTGGTTTGGAAGAGGGGAGATAGAGATGTTGTATGTTAGCCCTCCCTCCTCTACCTTCCCCTCCTTCTCCTCTTATCCACTTCCCCCTCCTTCAAATTTATAAATCAATTAAATTCATTTTCTACAAGAATTTGTTGCAAATAGCTTTTAC
Source organism: Esox niger (assembly GCA_016801105.1). Taxonomy (NCBI): domain Eukaryota; kingdom Metazoa; phylum Chordata; class Actinopteri; order Esociformes; family Esocidae; genus Esox; species Esox niger. Next base: position 29,336 of record JACXGJ010001611.1, on the reverse strand, counting down.
AAAAAAAAAACTGAACCCAAAGAGCAAGCAACAATAGGGTTGATGCATAGTGGCATCTGTGTGCGCCTCGGCAGGAAAGCTCGCTGACAGATTTTGCAATGAACAAGATCCTCCACGAGGTAGCCCTCATCCACCATAAAGACCATGATCAGGGATAAGAAAGAATTCCTGGCTACCTAACAATCTCCTTGTCACTCACAGAACCAGCATACAAAGAAGATACAAAAGTGACAGCTCCATGTGGTGACATTCCTAACATGCCCTTGAAGGTACAGTGTGACTAAGAGAACACCTCACTCGGTAGGAGAAGAGAAGATGGTGACTGCCAGCAAAGTTCAGTGCAGTTGATCACAACCTAGGTGTCTGGATAATCATTGAACTCTAGTGGCATGTTGTCTTTGGTGTTAAACTTGGGGATCCATATCCATACTGACCCAAGCAGGAAGTAGAGGAAGTTGGCACAAGAGATGATTATCTGGCTCACTGTTGACTGGTGGATATTAAAAAATGACCCAAATCATTTTGTTTCAGACCCAGGTAACAAGAAAAACAAATTGATTGGTGGGAGTGACTAAATAAAATGAAAACTGTTTTAGTGCAATATATTCCCCTTGCTGTGGAATAGGTCCATAACACAAAAAGTGAAGAATGATAGATTTTAACAAGGAAAAATAACAGTATGATAAATATTCCATATAAAGTTCTGTATTCAATGGAGTTGTCACTTATCTCGGACATGTTTGCACTGGTAACTTTACTTGGTGTCTGCTGACCTCAATCATATCGCAGAATGCCACCAGAATGGTGTAGGTTGCAAATCTTACAGAAGGAAACTGACAGAGTATTTGCTTTAAGGAAGACCAAACATTTTTGGATAACATGGAGCTGTCTTCTTGCTTGAACTTCACTTATTATTATGGCTGCCCATCTTCTATATGTATCAAGAAGCACTAGAATTACCTAGCTAATGTTGCAGCTTGTATTAGTCTTAAAATCGTGATTCTTCCAGATATTCTTTTAGACATTTCTTGTTTTACTTCAATTCCATTTTTTAATACTGTTTCAACACTGCAGTGCCTAACTAATGCTAAGACAATATTCAATCAGTAGGCTTACTTTTGGTAAGATTTGGTGTCCTACTTTTGAATAACACAGTAGGAGATACAGGACTTTTGGATTGCAAGATAGTAAACAGTTACTGTACCTTGTGTAAAAACCTGTCTTTGTCAGGTGTTGTGTTGTCAGGTTTTCCAGCTTTGCCTGAAGCTCCTGAATTTCTCTTGCTTGCTCCTTGTTCACCATTATTACGGCCATGTCCAGGGCTGCGGGATCAGGGCCTGCACAGCAATCAGGCATCTAGATTGGATCATAAACTGCACAGTCCATCGTTTTTAGCTAACATTTCTCACCTCGTTTGTCTTCCTCTGTTTTTGGTCACCTTTCCCAAACACCAGGTCTGTTTTGAATAATCCATGCGAAGACAGTAGAGACCAAGCTTTTTTAGGTAACACCGTCCTCCAACTTTCCTCTCAGCGAAGACATTTGCGATGAAATGTGTATTGCACATCTTTGTTCCATGTTAATGTCACAAAATACTGCTACCAACAACCTTTTTCTGCACTCTTCATCGATTGGGAATCAATGTTTATTACTAACGAAACAGAATAGGCTACTTGAAAGGACTAGGACAGAAACAAACTAAAACACAGAACCAAAACAGAACTACATGACATTGGGGTATGACATAGACCGACAGGATACAACGGGGAAGCAGGAACTTAAATTGGGTCCCCAGTCAGGGAAAACAGGGGCGGGCAATAATCAAAGTAAACAGGTGTCCATGATGATGTGAGGGAGAGGGTGTTTATTTCACAGCTGATAGTCTATTGTTACTCGGTTTAACAAATAGCTAAATCTCAAAGAATCTTCTGGTTGTCCTCTACTTTTTAGACACTGCAAAACTGAATACACAACACAGTACTGTAAGTCCATTGGCAAAAACTGTCACTCTTTGATTTAACGTAACTTCCTGTGTATGGATAAACAGATGTTCTGTTTTAAACTAAACATTTCAAGCATACATTCATACACTCCCCCCATCCCACATGTAAGAAAAAAACATTACATGTTTGATAAAACATTAAAAGTACAATAACATTCCTAATGGGAAGAAAAGGCACATACATTCATGTTTGCAAATTATTAAGACAAAACAACAAAAATGTGTTTTTGACCAATGAGGTCTTATTGTTCCTCAAATGAAAATGAATGTTAACAAGACAATTGACACACCCCACTCTGACAAACAGTGGATATAAGTCTACACACTCCTGTTAAAATGCCAAGGATAAAATTGACGAGGATAAATCATGTCAGAACTTTTCCCACCTTTAATGTGACCTATGACATGAACTATTCAATTGAAAAACAAATTGAAATCGTTGAGGAAAAAAAAAAAAAAAAAATCACAGTAACCTGGCTGCATAAGTGTGCACACCCTCAAACTAATACTTTGTGACAGCACCTTTTGATTTTTTTACAGCACTCACTCTTTTTGGGTAGGAGTCTATTAGCATGGCACATCTTGACGTGGCAATATTTTCCCACTCTCCTTTGCAAAAGCGCTCCAAATCTGTCAGATTGCAAGGACACAGTGTTGCTGTAGGCCTCTTGGAAGCCTCCCTGACCAGTTTTCCTCTAGTCCTTTCATCAATTTTGGAGGTTGTGCCATATTTTCTCCACTTCATGATGACTGTCTCCACTGTGTTCCATGGTATATCTAATGCTTTGGAAATTATTTTGTATCTGATATAGTTTAAGGGTGTGCAACCAGGTTATTGTAAGGTTTTTATTTTTCATTTTCTCCCCTCGAAGATTTCAGTTTGTTTTTCAATTTAATTGTTAACCTTAAGTCACATTAACAGTTAGGATTTATCTTTGTTTCAGTCTTTTACATCACCTGGCAAGTAGGCTATTTATATCCACTGTAATTCGCATGGCAGGCGTTTCATGGGCTTCAAAATACCTTTTTCAGATTGGAAATGATTTTGTAATCAAAATATTGGGCAAAAAGAACGTTGTCTATAAAAATATACTATCTGGCAAATTTTTGTCTGGGAGCTGTTCTATATGGCTGGAATTCTTGAAGTTAAACAGCCATTTTGGTTGCCAAAAAAGTATAAACTACTGATACGTATAGAACCAAACGTTCAGTCTGATAGGTAAATTAATTAGTTTGATTTTGAAAGTGATAGCACAGGCTAATTGGTGTAAAATCTCTGCCTTCCAATATTGTAGTTGCCAATTTAATCTCAGCCTAGTGCTAAGCCTAATGAAAAGGTATGTTTGCAAAAAAAAATTGAAATGCACTGGAACACAATGGTATGTTTTGCTATTAAATATAACCTTTCAGCGAGCCCACCAGGTAAATATATTTCTTTAAGTAATGTATGGAAATTGTTTTAGACAAATTGCAGATCGTGAAATTTGACTTGCGCAACAGACTTTGACTTGCGCAATCATCATGTATTATATAAGTGATTGTTTTTTCTTCTCCAGAAGGCATGAAAGGTAGATAAACATTTCTAGTAAACTCTTAAGAGAAAACAGATCAGATATTTGTAACACAAATTAAAAGGGAAATTAAATGAAAAAGGAAATGAAATGAAAAAAGGAAATGAAAAAGCAATTGTAAGGTGTCTGATAGTACTGTAATAGAACAAAATAGTAAGGTGGCCAATAATAGGGGGTCATTTTTGTGCCACATCGCTAACCAACTAGCTGAAAATTGTAATATTTCTGAAATTATAATTACTTACATGCTAGTTAACATTTGTATGTCTCTAATATTCACTAAATATTGACAACTTGAATAAATGATTACTCTGTATAAGATACTCGGTATAAGATATTTTAAAATAGCTTTTGGCTATGACAATAATAGGGGGTTCTACGCTACTTAGGGTGTTCTATTCTGTCTGCTGCTCTCGGCTTGATTACAGTCTGACTATTAGTTCTGCCCCCCTCATTAGCAAGGAAATACAGAAATAAATAAACACAGAAATAAAGTACAGAAAAATAAAAAGGATATGGAAATAAATAAATACAGAAAATAAGAATATGCAAATGAATATAAAAATAAATAAATACAGAAATTCATGGAATTAAATAAACAGGGAAATCATTTTGGTTAATACATTTAATTATTATTTATAATGGTTTGACTGGTTTGGTCCTCCAGAAAGTAGCAGTACAATACATTGCCAGTGGTTTTATATGCTTCTGGAAAAGCAATGGACTGCGTTTCAAAGCATATTCATGGCCTAGTTCCATTTCAAACCTCAAAGATGGACTGATTCCATTCCAAACTGCCATAACATAGTACTTACATGTACCTTATGAAGAGTGACTTATGTGGTGGTTTGGAAAACAGTTGTAAATTCTTCAAAACAAAGTCCATCTTAAGGCACCTGCACACCGGCCACGGTGAAGGTCACATAGACTTTCAGTTGGAGTAGGGCGATGGGCGGCAAAATGCAAAAGGTTTTACGAATGGGCGCGGTGGGTGGCGCTTGATGCTGTGGGCGGTGCCGCTTTTTGTGAATGAGCATGACATCATCGGTGGTGGAACCCTAAATTCGAACCTTGTGCCCAGCTCTCCAGCTGTCACTTGCAGGGCTGGACTCTCGCAACCAGGGTTCTGGTTGCCCTCCCCGGAACATCCCCAATACCGGAGAAATGGTCCAAAGGGTCAGTGCTTCCTCTGGTCCGACGAGCACCTGCCACCAGCACCTCTGGATGGGCGGGCTGATGAGCTCTTCCCGGTCCTGCATCGAGGGTGGAGTCTCCCTCTGCTCCAGCACCCTGTCCTGCTTTGGGGCCAAACTTACTCAAGACCGGGCGTCTGTGTCCCGCCCCTACCCCCCTCCTCAGATGATCCTGTTTGCATGTTTGGGAGTCCATGCCTATCAAGTCCTGGCTGGGGTGCCTCTAGGCAGCTTTATGAGCCTGGAGGCCACAGTCAGGGCCTGACTGCAGATGTGCCTCTTGGCATCTATGCACTTATGTTCAATCATCCCAAATCAGAGGCTGCTGCTCCCTATTGTTTGGGATTCTATTTAAGTTGATTTAGTTTGGCTTTCAGTTGTTGGTCATTGGGTGTGTGTTGTATGCCACATGAATTCACGGTTGTTGTTTTTGTATAAAAATAATGGATTCCTCAAACTCTCATGTCCTTCACCTCAACCGTGTCATGTTGGTGCAGTTGTGTTCTTATCAGGTGGGTGTTATATGGATGCAAAAAGTTGAGTGAATTTTTAGCTCCATAACTACCAATTGGTGCGAGTTCACACATGTATATTATTGCCATACTTGTCGAATTAAAATGTTCAATAATGCTACCCAGATTGCTGCTGGTCTACAGAACTCTTTTTTTAACTGCTGCTTGTGTACAATGTTATGTATATTGTTGCTTTATTTTAATATTTTTGCTTATATACTCTTCTGCTTAACTCTCACTAAATAGTTGTCATAGGGTGCTAGGTCACAAGAATGTCATTGTGCAGGATGAAGCTATGTTTCATTTGACAAACCTTGACATTTGGTTTGACTAGCTAGCTTTGCATGCGCACAACTAGTTAATTAATTGAATGTCAATCATAATGTGTGATTCAGTTTTATATTATAACAAAGACAAATAATTATAGCTAGAATATTACTGTACATAGATGAGAATAATCTGCTTACCTAGACAACTACATTATTGTCACGATTTGAGGAGGTTGCAGGTCACATGTGTGGAAGTGGTGGAACAAATGGGTATTTATTTCCAAACGCCTGACATGACAACAGTTACTTGCAACAATGATTGACAAAACACTCTGGGGCAGGAGAAACTTAAATCGGGTCATAACGATGGGGCAAACAAGAGACAGGTGAAAGCGATTACACTGACAAGACCAAACTGAACATAGAAATAGGAAATCTATTCTTTAGCCAGCCTGCTAGCCTAGTGGAGTCTGTTGATAGCATAGCCAGAGTAGTTAGTACAGCTTTGCCTATTGCAACTGTGACCCGTTCCTGGCTGAGAAAAGTTTTTAAGCAAGCGCTAACAATAGCCACCTTATTAAGATAAAACCTTCCTCCACCTTGATCACAAATAAAAATATTATTATTACTATATTACCTCGCATCTCAAAATGGGACTCCTAAATGTTAGGACCCTTGCTCCAAAGGCAATTGCAGTAAATGAATTGATCTCTGATCATACACTTGATGTTATTGGCTTGTGTGAAACATGACTAAAGCCTGATGAATTTACTGCCCTACATGAGGCCTTTCCTCCTGGCTATACTAGTGATCATATCCCACGTGCATCACGAAAAGGAGGGTGTGTTGCTAATATATATGACAGCAAATATAAATTTACTCTTAAACACCACTGGTTTTCATTCTTTTGATGTTTTGCTCATGAAAGTTAACCACGCTTATAAATCATTTTAAAAAGCCACTGTTTACAGGCTGCCCAGGCCATATACAATGTTCCTCAATGAGTTTCCAGAATTCTTGTCTAACCTTGTAGTCATGGCAGATAGTATTCTAATTTTGACCGATTTCAATATTCATATGGAAAACTCAAACGACCTTCTTCAAAAAGCTTTTGAAGCCATTTGTGACTCAATGGGTTTTATCCAACATGTCTCTGGTCCAATGCACAGCCACAATCATACCTTAGATTTAGTCCTGTCACGAGAAATAAATATTTTAGACCTAGTAATTCCCCCCTTAAATCCTGGAATATCATTCACCGTTAAAACAAAAAGTCCACTTGCTCCGTAAACAATGAGTTTCAAAAGGCGCACTATGTCACGTCCTGGCTATGCCCCTAGCCATCTTCGCACTGGCTGGGGCCATAGTCAGGACGTGGCCAGAAGAGATGCCTCTAGGCACCTCTATGTATTCACCAATTGGAAGCAGGTGTTGGTTATTGTCTCCTATTGGGGAACCTATTTAAGTTGACTGTTGGAACACACTGGTGTGGTTCATTTTGGTTTGCTGTTGGATGCTACACAACCCAGTCAGTTGAGCTGTAAGTTTGTTTTGGTACTTTCACCATTAAACATGTATAACTGTCACCCTTTTACCTCTGTGTTTCTTTCCTTGAACCAGCCTGATGACACACTATATTCTCAGACTACTTCTTCCAAGCTTGCTCATTAGTGACAAAGTAAATAAATCTGCAAAGGATCGAATACAAGATCTTAACTCAACACTGCGAATTACTTCAGATACGGTTGCACAAATAAAAACAAAAGTAATATACAACAGGAAACTTGCTCCCTGGTGCACAGAAAATACTAGAGCGCTCAAGCAAGCCTCCAGAAAATTGGAGTGAAAGTGGCCAAATGACCTTCTAATGGCCTCAGACAAAGGTTCCGCATCTGTCCAGTTGCTTCTTGATCTTAGTGCTGCTTTTGACACTTGCTCACTCCCTTCTCTTAGAGATTGCAAACCCATATTGGGCTACGTGGGAATGTGCTAACCTGGTTTAAATCTTATTTATCTGAAAGATATCAGTTTGTATGTGTGGCTGGTATATCCTCGGGCAAATCAAAAGTATGTTTTGGTGTTCCTCAAGGATCAGCTATGCTGATGACACACAGTTATATATTTCGATGAAGCATGGTGAAACCCCAAAATTAGCTACTTTGGAAGCATGTGTTTCAGATATTAGGAAGTGGGTGACAGAACTTCTTGCATTTAAACTCAGAAAATAAAAACAGAAATGCTTGTTTTAGGACCCAAGAAATAATTACTTTCATTGGCCGATCTTACTGTGAACCTCAACGGCTGCATGGTTGTATCCCATAAGTCTGTAAGAAATTTCTGCGTTACCCTCGACCCTGACCTCTCCTTTGATGAACATATAAAATATATCTCGAGTTTCTTATTTTCATCTTCGAAACCTTGCAAAAATCTGAAACTTTTTATAAAAACGGATGCAGAAAAACTAATCCTGTGATGGTGAGGTGATTGACAGCTCCGTCATCTCCCGCTTTTCCTGATATTTTTTTTATTTTTTTTTTTTCTTCCCAATGTTCATGAACATTAATTTGTCTTGTCTGCAATTGTAACTCACACCAGGTCCCAATTAAGTCAACAGTATTTGTTTAAAAGTTTCTCCTCTGCTTCCCTCATTTGTCGGTCATTGTTCCATTTTTCAGTATGTTTCCATGTCGGTGGTGAGTTCCGTTTTCGTTTACTTGTTTGCTTTGTCTCAGTTATTTATAGTGCTCAGTGTTTCTTTTCAAATAAAGATTTGCGTCTACTGCCACCCTTTACCTGCGCCTAGTTCGTCCTCTCCACCACTACACCAACCGTGACAAATCCATGCTTTTGTGACATGATGATTAGATTATTGCAATGCTCGTCTTCCAGTTACCCTGTTGAATAAATAAATAAACTTCAATTAGTGCTGCACATGGCTGCGAGAATCCTAACTAGAATTATTTTATTTTTTTTATTTTTTTTTACACATTACTCCAGTACTAGCTTCTTTACACTGGCTGCCTGTTAGGTTTATTTTAAGGTTTTATTGTTAACCTATAAATAAATACATCGACTTGCTCCTACATATCTTGCTGAAATGATCCAGCCATACATACCTGCACGTAACCTTAGATCACAAGATGCAGGCCTTTTAACTGTACCTAAAATTTCTAAACCAACAGCCAGAGGCAGGGTCTAGAAATGCAGACTCAGTGCAAACTTTCAAACGTCTACTAAAGACTCATCTCTTCAGCCTGGTCTATGATTAAGTGTAGTCTGGCCCAGGGGTGTGTAAGTGACCAGAAAGGCCTGATATTGTCCACCCTTGCTGTCTTGCCAGGTGGGCTCTCATCGCCACTGGGATGCCCTCCCTCCAATGTCATTCGGGGGCAGAGTCACTGGCTTGTTGTTGTCTCTCTGTTGTGCACTGGTGCAATAGGGCTGTACTTTGCTGGCAATACTCTGCCCTCATTCAGTATGATTGTGGTTGGTGGGTGTCCCTCTGGTTGATGCTTGGCAATGTGGGTGGATTGATTTCCTGCCTGTTGGGCCCTGTCCGGGCCTCCTCCGGATAGGGCCACAGTGTCACTGGACCCCTGTCTCAGCCCCAAGGTCTTAGGCTGCTATATTATTGTTTTGGGGGAGTAGGGTCAAAATTGTCCCTGTTTTCTGTCGTTTTAAACTTAGGAGGACACGAGATCTTGACCCACACCTGCAAAGTACCAGACTTTGACTCGTTGCAGTCCCTGACCAAAGTCCTCCTGGTTGTTTTGCAGATCAGGATGATACCTGACGATTTCAGCTGCCACTCTTCTGACCCTCCCCCTGTCTGTCCCTGTCCTTATCCATCTGGTCATGCCTCCATTCTGGACTAGTTTTAAATAGACTCTGGGCTTAGCCCACATACATCGATTAACTATTACAATTTGGACACTTACTATGTTCACCCGGCACAGCTAGAATAGGACTGGTCACCCCGCCTGTTTCCTTTCTAGGTTTCTTCCTAAATATTTGGCTTTCTTAGGGAGTTTTTCCTTGCCACTGAAGTTCAACATTACTGTTGTTTGCTCACTGTGGTTTAAGGCTGGGTGTTTTGTGAAAGCACTTTGTGACAACTGCTGATGTAAAAAGGTCTTTATAAAATATACTTGACTGATTGATTTATTGAACTTAAACACACAGAACATAGAATTACAATTGAAGTTACCCTGTACAATTTTTTTGAAATAACCACACATAAAAAACAAAATTTGCTTGAAATATTATATAAGTAATATAAGTAACTTCTAGACAACAAACCAAAACCTAACTTTGCCAGAGCACTATGGTAATCAATGTAAACTCAGCTACCGTAGCTGTCACATAACCCTTACAAGGGCATACACATGGTAGGCAGATTTTTCTCAAGGTGCAGTTGTCGATTACTGTGGCTCATCTGCATGTGCCTTAAAAGCCACGTGCATCATTACAAGTTCCACATTATTGGGAAACCAGGCCCAGCTGTATGAAGTGAAATAGAGAAACGAATAAATAACAAAAAATATGATAATGTGATTAAGCAAAGATTAGTAATAAGAATATTTCCTTCTGAATAGTTACAAAACAACGTTCAAAATAATTATGAACAATAGAACAGGATTTCCCCATTTACTCTTGCTAATTGGGGGTACATGAAGTTTCAATTCCTCGTGCCTGTTCTGTCATAACCGCAACATATAAAGTTAAATCACATAAGGAATATAAGTCTTTCATCAGTAGAATTTTATTCAAAAGAGAAACAAATGATTTTCATCATGAATAGTTTCACATTGGGCAAAACTCTAAATGTACATTACCCATCACGATTGCCAGAAAATAATTCCCATATTATAGGAGATTGCATGGCCATCCATGTGATGTAAAAGAAAACTGGATTCATCAGACCAGGCGAACTTCTTTCATTGCTCCAAGGTCCTGGCATTGAAAAACAGTGGTTACAGGGGTCATCATGGGCATTTTGACCAGTCTGTAGCTACACAAACCCATACGCAGCAGTGTTGTAACACATTCTTACTGTAACCATCTTTAACATTTTCTATGACTTGTGCCTCAATAGACCTTCTGTCAGTTCATACCAGATAGTATGTCTCTGGTCTCATTATTTTCAGCCGTCTCACTATATTTTGGCTTTTGTACATGACGGAACTTTCTACCCAATACAAAAAAATTGCTGAAACATTTAAAATACATGTAGCATAAATACTGCCCATCTCAGTTTATGAAGAACACTAGCAGATACAATACCTTTCACAGGTATTGAGACCTTAATTTCTCTGGGGTCTTCTTTTGTTGTGTTACAGACTTAGTTTATAATTGATTCAAATATATATATTCGTTTGTCCATCAGTCTACACACAATAACCCATAATTACACTGAACATGTGTTTTTAGAAATTTGTTTCTCATGTATAAGCATTCAGACCCCAAAAAGGTATGTGCACTTTATTTGGGAATAGGTGCTATTTAAGACACAACCAACCTTAGGAAAAAGGAGGGAGATTACAATATGTGTCCACTATTTCCTGTCACTCACCCACAGCCTATAGCATACCATCGGAAGGGGAGGGTGCGTGTGATAAGTTGTTGAAATGTACATTTATCACACTATTTCCTGACAGGATATTCACTCTTGTACCCAGTGGGCAGAGGAAGCCAAGCAACAGAATCGTACAGGCTGGTGACTTGCACCAAAACAACAGGATGCATGATGCTTAAGAGATAAGGAGTAATACCCTTGACAAAGTTATGGAACCTGTGAAAGTAATGCAATGTAATAAACATTTATTCCCCTACAAAGTGGGAATGCATCCTAATTTGCGATCATACAAAGTATTGTACCATGCGATAGTCAACTCCCTGATCCAGACTGGCCTTGGAATACAAGCAAGGAAGTTGTCAGCCAAAACAACGCATTATTTAAGGACAGTGTTTTTTGTGGAAAGAAACACAGATGTAATATTAAACCAGATATGGTTGTCAATATGCATAACATTTTAAGACACATTTTTTTCTTGTGGATAGCTAATTTTAAATCACAATACATTTCTTCTTTGTTGGATTACCATTGCTTTAGGTCAGAATTGATATGATAACACTTCAACGAAAAACATAAAATTAGAAAAAGATTGTTCCGAGCGAAAAAAAATTCGTCCAAACTAAAATGTTTAGATGAAGTCTACTTTTTTCCAAGGATACAAAAAATTCAGAAATGTAGAATTTGTATTACCTTTATATTTTTCCGAATAGTAATGCTAAATGTACAAAAATGCATCCCCTATTGACTGAATTCAGTTGGAAAGTAGAAACATTTGTCATATAATGTCAAATGTACCCCCCCACCCATTGTCCCTGCCCGTGTCCATCTGGTCATGCTTCTGACCTGGATTTGGTTTTATAGACTCTGGACAATCTGTGAAATTGTGGGACTAATATGTTGACATGACATATGCTGTGTTTTGAAATATACCTTTTTGGGCAGCATCCACATGCTATTTGTGAACTTCCTAGGAAATGGGATAACAACCTAGGACTACTTCTCAAAAGGTAGGTTTTTCAGAAAATTCAAAATAGTGAAACATTTTGTCGTAAATGAAAAATGTAGTTTGCAGGTGCAAATGAAAAAGGCCTTTTGAGAAGTTGTACAGCACCTGTTTTCACATAATATTAAACCAGTTATATCTGTAAGAAAATTGGGGCAAATGTTATGAGCATTTGAAAATCTAATCTTTGGCCGTTAGGTAGCGCTAAAAGCATTGGCCTATAGATGTTGCGAAGCAGTCCAGATTCCCCATTGCTGCTTGATCTGATCATATAAAATGCATAGCTAAAAGCACGTATAGGAAGTTTCAATTGACCAGATTGGGTGTTTGCTATTCATGTCTTTCATGAGCGGACTTGAGAAATACACTTCCTGGTCCCCCCAAAAAGTTGCACACTAATATTTAGTTGGACCGCCTTGTATTGACGAAGGGAGAGTCAAACCACTCTGAAAAGTCTTCTCCAGCACATCCCAAAGACTTTCAGTGGGGCTAAGGTCAGGACTCTGTGGTGGCCAATTCATGTGTTAAATTGATTCCTCATGCTCCCTCAACCAATCTTGCACAATTTGAGCCTGATGAATCCTGGCATTTTTATCCTGGAATATGCCCATGTGCCTTTCATGGAAGAAAAACATTTGATGGATGAGATAACCTGGTCATTCAGTACATTTAGTTACTCAGCTGACATCATTTTATTGCCACATAACATTGCAGAGTTTAGACCTGACCACCTGAAGCAACCCCAGATCATAACAATGAGGCTTGTACTGTGGGCACTATGCATGATGGGTGCATTTCTACATTCGCTTCCCTTTTACCGTGACATGCCAATTGTTCTGGAATAGAATAAATATGGACTCATTAAACCCTTTCTCCATTGCTCCAGACTCCAATCTTGATGGGTCAAAGTTGACAGTTCATTACTATTCTTTCATGTTTTAAAAATGTGTTTGATAGTTCTGAACCCAATTCTAGTAATTTCAGCAATCTCCTTAGTTCTTTTCTTTGCTTGACGCAGGCCAATAATTTAAACCTTCTGAAACATGGTAACATTTCCCATGACCACGGGATACGTCTTCCAACATGATTTTTGAAACGAGAAGCTGCTCACTGCATAAGTTAGTGTAAAATTAATTGTAACCAGCTGAAACATATTAATTATTGCAGTAATTATTCAATCATAAAGTCTTCTTAAGTATCTCCTTATTTAATTACAAACGGTGAGGATTTTTTGGTCAGGCAATGTAGACTGTTGAAAGTTTGGGATAACTTCAAAATGAGATGAAGTAGCAGTATGAGGCACTCAAGTCAAAATGTCTGGGCCTGGTTTCACATTTGAGACTCTGGCATGAAATAGACAAAGCATCAGCATATCTTGAAGTGGTGCGATGACATCAGAAGTCGAGTTATATGCACATGATATTTTTGTATCCCCGACAGGGATGACTGTTGCAAGGTAGGGGTATCTTCAAAGTGAGGTCAAAACAAGTGGGCCAGGGTTTGCATTTGAGAATGTGTTTGCAAAATGCAAACCATAATGGAATAACTGTTTTTTGTACACTCAAACTACCAAGACAGCCATTTTGATCCTTTTTTGCAATGTAATAACTTTGTTGAAAGGAAACCAATGTAACTATAGGACCCTGACTTTTCATGTCTGTATATTTTATTCTAACGTCGTTGTGGTTGAGGACTTGAGGCATAGAGAAGGTTAAGATACATAAGATACATTATATTTTCACTAATTAAAACAAATATTGCTGTCTAAGTCAGTTTGTGTTCCTGCAGTTTAGTGAGTTGTCATTTTTTTCCTGTGACTGTCAGATTATCTGTCTTGGCCATTTTGGGGTATATGTTTCCATAAAGGTTTTTACTCTGCACTGAAATGCATATTGGTGATATTTTTATATGTTTTTCTATCCTAAGATCCAAGGAAGAATGAATTTGTTAATGTTTTAAAAAAGAAAATTATAGAATGCAGATCTTTTTTGAATTTGTATCTGTAATTACAATTACAGGTGCTGTGGTTGTCGATGAATGATCAGAATGTAGGTAATTTAGCAATGTGAATGTAAAATGCATGATGTTTAAATTAATATGGTGGCCACTGGTTTATGAAATTCCATTTTTTTTGTACATAGCCAAAGGGTGCTTCAATTGATGTTTTGTCAAAATCCATCCAATGGCCTAGGACTAATTTGTTTTAGTTTAGTTTAAATCTATTCAATGTTCAGGGAAATTAAGATGATAGAGCTCATAGGTGCAGGGCAGTTTTGTTTTGCAGTTTTGTTTTGCTCAATGCCATGCATAATTTGTGACGTGCGTTGACTTCAGCTCTAAAGAGCATGCAGATATTGCGATTTGAAAATCTCATGTTTGACGATGCACTGTAGCACCCCCATATGGCCAATTGGCAACATATACAGCGAATGATATTGCCATACCAATGATGCATACCAAATCTCGTGAGAATCGAACATATGGTTGTGGACACTACCAATGAAACTGTAGTGCGCAGGAAGTTGTTGACATGACATATGCTTTGTTTCAAATATCCAATTTCTTTTTGTAATTATTGATGGACAGTATCCACAGATGCTATTTGTGAGGTGTGGTGGAAATGAGACGAACGGCATAGGACTAGTTCATTTACGTGTCGTTTTACGGCTTATCGTAATTGTTTTCATCCGATCTGACAGATCCAGGATAAAATAAAGAAAAGGAAGTAACAGTACAGGGAAGCAAAGACGCGGAACGGAAAGTGATGGAACGACCAAATATGGTACAACACCACTGACTCAATAGAAAAACGGAGCGCGGTTGCCTGCAGACCATTTCACAACATAAAATACCTCCGTATTCTCCTAAATCCATCTATTAAAGGTGGATATTTTTGACAAAATACTTATCAAACTAATTAATGAATACACTGGCTTATAGGTTTGAGTGTAGGTGCATAAGGAATCGTTCGCAGGAGTTTGAGGAAGAAAATTGTTGTATTACTCAAGTTCACATTTTCCGCTGGTTAAACAAGGGTTTGAGTTATAAATGTTATTTTGCACTCCGCGTGCTAGATTGTTATTAAGTCACATGAGAGTTCACATCTTCAAGAAGGCATTTCTGCCAAAAAGACAATGTCCTTGAATGTTTTTCTTCTAACAAACGTATCTCCTTAAAAGTACTGACATGCCTTTGTTCCTGAATTCAGTCACATACTACAAATTCACACAAAATATTAAAGCGCTGTCTCAAACGACGTTCAACCCTGCAGAGCGGCGTTCTATCAACTGCAACATAGACGGATTTAGAGGGAGGAGTAATGGCCTTACCAAAGTTGCGACACAATGTATTACATTAATACACTTAAATGTTAGGTATCACAGCATTTGTGTTACGGTTAGGGTTGGGTGTATGGTTATAAAATGAAAAAGGTTAGGTTAAGGTTTGGATAGTGTTACGTATTACAGCACTGGTGTTAAGGTTACACGCTGCGGCATAGAGGGACATTGGGGGGCAGTGCCAGCCCTACAGAACTTCTTTGCCCCACCATATAAAAACATGATTGAATTATGATTTTACGTGATTGTTGGAATCACTTAAAACAGATTTTCTGAATATATACAAAGTACTTTTGACTGACAGAGTTTTAGACATTTCAAATACTAAATCGCGCTGCATCTGCACAGATTTGAATTGGAGTCGTACAAGAGAAGTTGCAAATCACGATATACAACTTGCACGACAGACAGGACGTAATGTAATATGAAGTTGATCAGTTTTTTTTCTTTAAGAGAAGGCTAGAAATGTATTTAAATCATACTAGATACTCCAGAGAAGAAAATGATCTATCGGTTGCAACACCAATAAAAATGTAATATGATGTAATTAAACAAAATAGTAAGGTAGGTGAAAATTGGGAACGGGGTGTTATTATTTTAGCAATGTCACTTACCACCTAGTTTAAATTTTCAGATTTTTTTATTAATGACATGCTATTTAACATTTTTTTTTTTTTATTACAGCACTCAATCTTTTTTGGGAAGTACTCTATTAGCATGGCACATCTTGACGTGGCAATATTTCCCCACTCTTCTTTGCAAAAGCGCTCCAATCACCCCACAGATGTTCAGTTGGATTCAGGTCTGGGCCCTGGCTGGGCCAATCAAAAATCTTCTTCTGGTGTAGCCATGCTTTTGTGTATTTAGATGTATGCTTTGGGACGTTGTTGTGAACTTCATCTTCAGGTTCCTAACAGACACCTCAAAGTTTTGTGTGAATATTGCCTGGTATTTGGAACTGTTCATAATTCCATCCACCCTGATTAAGGCCCCGGTTCCAGCTGAAGAAAAACAGCCCCAAAGCATGATGTTGCCATCACCATGCTTCACTGTGGGTATGGTGATTTTTGGGTGATGTGCAGTGTTGTTTTTGCACCAAACATACCTTTTGGAATTATGGCCAAAAAGTTCAATCTTGGTTTCATTAGACCATAACAAATGGTCTAATGAAACCAAGCATTTTCCCATATGCTTTTGGGGGACTTTGTCCCTCAGCTGGGTTTGGATGTTTTTCTTTGTAAGAAAAGGCTTCCATCTTGCCACTGTACCCCATACCTCATTCATATGTAGAATACAGGAAATTGTTGTCATATGTAGCACACAGCCAGAAATTCCCACAGCTTCTTTAATGTTGCTGTAGGCCTCTTGGAAGCCTCCCTGACCAGTTTTCTTCTCTTTTTTTCATCAATTTTGGAGGAACGTCCAGTTCATGTCTCGGTTGGCCATATTTTCTATACATGATGATGACTGTCTTCACTGTGTTCCATGGTTTATCTAATGCTTTGGAAATTATTTTGTACCCTTTTCCTGACTGATATGTTTCAACAATGAGATCCCTCTGATTCTTTGGAAGCTCTATGCGGACCATGGCTTTTGCTCTGAGAATCAACTAAGAAAATGTCAGGAAAGTCCTACTAGAACAGCTGCACAATGTTTGTGATTAATCAGAGTCACTTTAAATTATGGCCGGTGTGTAATTACTTCTATTTAACATGAGTTTGACTGTGGTTGGTTAATTCTGAACACAGCTACAACCCCAGTTATAAGAGGGTGTGCACACTTATGCAACTAGGTTATTGTAAGATCCCCTCAAAGATTTCAGTTTGTTTTTCAATTGACTTGTTCACATTAGAGGTCACATTAAAAGTGGAAACGTTCTGGCATGATTCATCTTTGTCTCATTCTTTTACATCACAAAAACCTGGCATTTTAACAGGGGTGTGTAGACTTTATATATCCACTGTATATGTTTTGCAATTATATAGCTTTAGTAAGCCATGCATGCTAAAATTATTAGCTCTTTGTCCATCATGCTGAAGTTAATAATCAATGTCGGGAAGTAGGATAAATGTGCCCACCCATGGAAATCAAGTGCCTGTCAAACACGTCTGTTCTAGTGCCGGGCCTGGTTAAGATTAGATATTACAGCACAGGGTTAATGTTAGGTTAAGGTTAGGTTTAAGGTTAGAATTTTTTTAAATCTTGTAATATATTGTAGTGACCTTGGTATAACACCACTACTCGCCTCCCCTCACAAGATGTCCCTCGTTGGAACAATGGGTAGTGCACCTGTCTTTGGCGCCTAAGGATGCGGGTTCAAAACACTAGCCTGTCACATGTTCTGTTTTTTCATGCATTTTTACTCTATTGTTAATTTATCTAACATAAATAATCTAATGAATTTGGCTGTCAAAGGGTTCTGTAAAATAGTTTACGTATTCACATTTTTATTTAATACTCCCAACCACGTTACTCCACCTAAGGTAATATACATACCCCTCCAAATGTCCTGTTAAATGCTATCAATTTGTGTCAAATTAGCTTCACCACTGAGCTCAAATTTTGTTTGTGCTGTCAATACTCCCTTTTTGATTTGAACTCCTTTCCAGCCGGCATGGTGTATTTTGCATTCACCTGTATGGATAACTCCAAACTGTCCAGGTTTATTGTTTCTATCAACATCCCGTATAAACTCTTACCTAAAGTTCTTTCCTTTGATTCGTTATTTGCCCACCAGATTATATGTACCTACTTGATTTGACCAATACAACTTGGGCTTAACTTTTTTATTTATTTAGTTTTTCTATTACACACATCGAATAGTGAGAAACTGGTTTTGATTAAATAAAGATTTCATGGTAAACACTAAAAACAATCTATAATTGCGCAGAGGGTTCAAATTCCTTCAAGTAGCACTGTATATGTACACACTTTTATGTGCGTAAGCAAGCAATGACGCAGTGTGTCATTTGGATGGCAAAACAACTCCAGATGTTTTTCACAGGAAAAGTAAACAATAGACTCAAGGAGGGAAACAGTGAGTGAGACAGAGGGGGAGAGACAAGTGGGGGAAAAGTAGTGTATTGTACGAAACTATGAATTACAATATTGACTCCCAAAGGAATTGTGGAAATTAAACAATAACCTCTAATCTATTTACCTCCACAAAGACTGTGTTATATAATGAGATGTTGATAACCTTGAAACTGAAAAGTGATTATTATAAATTGTCCCCTTTGAGAAGTCTTGAGTGTGATACTGAGAAAATAATGAAATGGGAGTTGTTTTCAGGATGCGTGTGAAGGAGATTTCAGAAATAAACATGGTGACAGAAAATGTAACTCAAAGGAAAAATGTCACAAAAAACTGGATGATATAGAACGAGAGATGAGACAGAGCTATTTTGAGCCATTGGGTTTCCTGCAGGTGATGGAAGTGAAACAATCTGGTTGGGAACAATCGTAACACAGCGAGCAAGGAAGGAGAAGCAAGGGAAAAAGGAGGTGGTAAGTTTGCAATGACAGAACTTATTATAGCACAGACAAAAATATAATTTATTCAAACATGACATTTTGTTTTATTATTTTAACTTGCATGTGATTTTGACTTGGCTACTATATGTGAAGTGTTTCTATTTATAGTGTAGCTGTGAATAAAAGTGCAATAACACTGTCAAATGTATAGATTGGTTTTATGAAGGGAAGTTGGCGTGAGAATATAGGAACAGTTGGACACACCTCCCATGCACCCCCTAACTCCAGTTTATAAAAGTAGAGAGCAGGAGATAGTAGAGCTTAAGAACTAGCATTCAGAGACAAATACAATCTAAAAATCATTTTTTTCACAGGTGAGTTTATATAATTTTCAACACACACATTTATTTTATTTATTTAACACCTGTTGCTTTTCTATATGTAATCTGTTTGTGTATTAATACATAAAAAAATTACATTTGCTCACATACCTAGAGTCAGGTAGTTCAGCATTACAATATTGCTTTATTTCTAATTGTATAATACCTGGGTTAAATGGGATAACTGCACTTGAGTAATTATTTTGAAATATATTTGAAAATATTCTAAGTGTATTGGAAAATACATTTAGTTTAAAATATCACATTTATTTTAAACTAAAATATATATGAATATTTGAATGTAAAAATTATGTGAAAGTAGTTGAAGCATTTATAATTATATTTAAACCCAGGCTTGCGTGAGTATGTATATATGTTAAATATAAAATGTAAAAAAAAACGCTGAAAATAGATACCATACTATTTTATTAATAGCATGGGAAATCATATGACAGGTGCAATAAATTACTTAATACATTGGGTTGTTTGAATCCTGAATGCTGAGTAGATTAAAAATATGTTATACATGACCATATACCACAGGTATTACATTGAATAACTTATAACTGTTCTAACTAGTTAAGCAATGTTAAAACCCATATGATATTTTGAGTTTTAGTACTATATTGCCAATACACCATAAGTGCATAAACCATGCCAACTAGTGCCTTACTGCTTAATTATATTCCTATGTTATGAAATGTTATTGCAGATAATGTCATTTTATAATAAGTTCATATCTGACAATCTTTATCTTTTTATAGGAAACCAAAGAATGGAGATGGCTGTACTGCTACTATTGACTGTACCTGTGACGGTAGCCTCTCCCTTCAAATTAACACAAAGGTGACTTGAAAGTTTCTGTATGAACACAACTCCGATTTAACATTGTCAGGGCTACTGACCATACAAAACCACCAGACGTTGGTCAAATAAATATTTTTTATACTGATTAAATATAAATGACTAAATTGCATATTGTACCTGCCTCCAGACAATAGAGGGACATTTAATATTACTCTAATTATGGTATAATGTTATAGTCAAGCAATAAACCTTTTCCATATCTACAGAGTGGAGCCTTTACTTTGCATTTGTCCTGATAAATTTACAATACTCTATTTTGTATAGGGTGCATTATGATACCAACATATCAGATGGGAGTCCACAGACGTTAGATTACTTGTCAGATGTCATGCAAGAACTAAAGGTCATTACACCTTTCCAGACGCTTAACGTGGATGCTTTTCAACATAGGTAAGCTGCCTAAAGGTGTATGTGTTTTCCTTTTTTAAACAAATACAAAAATCGATATATTTTTTTAAGGGACATGCGTTCTCTTTTCAGCATTGGTTGGAAACGCCGTCCGAAGCGAGCTCCTCAGCGCGGGTGTCAACTGGGCACGTGTCAACTTCACAACCTGGCCAACACATTGTACCAGATGGGCAAGACTAACGGAAAAGATGAGTCGAAAAAAGCCCACGACGCCCATGGTTACGGGAGATAACAGGAAGAGATAAAGGAAAACATTTATGGACTAATATTATGGGTGGAGCGATAAAAGAACACATATTAAACGTTATTATCCGTGTTGTTACATTATATCCCATCAACTAACTGCTCCCGGATGGACTGGTACTCATTTATTCGTTTTGGATAGGTTTAATTCCAAAAGAAAAGTTATTCGTTCCAAAGACAATATTCGTCTACATTCATTAGATGAATCTTCATTGATTTTAGATTCTAAAACCAATGGGAGTTCAAGGAAGTTCATCGGTAAATAATTTGTTTTAGATTTTAAAACGAATGGGAGTGCTAGGGACATTCTAGTGTCTGACTTAAATTTGAGATGGAAGTATAATTTAGTCAACAAACGATTTGGTTTTGGGGCATTGCATTAACACCACAACGTATTAAGTTAGAAAATATTAGGCAAACTCATTTGGAGGCGAATTGCAATTTAACAGTGCTCTGCATCTGCGGGGTGAATGAGATTATTGTGAAATAATGAAATATACTTTTGTACGAAATCTGATATTATATTTAATTGTATTGTATAAAACGTATAATATAAAGGACTGTAAGCAATTTGCGTTTCTTGTTTGACCTTTCCATTGGGGCTATTCAGCGTTTAAACATTTCTGCTCAACCTTCCGTTTGTCAAGACTTGCACGCGATGTCTGAGTACAATTGACTGGTTATGTTTTTTGGCATAGTGTAGTTAATCTAGCAATTTTTCACGTAGGGTACTACAAGTCTTGAAATTCGATTTTTTAACCACACCCTCATGTCACCTGTTGAAGCCTAGCCAATAAGAAGGACTGTGAGACGCGGACGCAAACAGCTACCAGAAACAAAACCAACTGGATTTATTGGAATATATTTTAAAGCGTCAACTATATGTCTAATACATTACAAATGTGTTGTAATTAATCGTCAATAAAACAATGGGCGATACGGAGGAAGAAGGTGGCGACGTCGGAATGTCAAAGAGTGAGAATGATCAGGTGGGAAATTAAACTTCTACTTTTCTTTAACTACTTTTTCAGCTGAGTAGTTCCTGTGCGTTATAGTTATAAAGACTCTTCATTGTAGCAGTAGGCCTTCAGGGTTTCTGACTTAATTTTTAAAGTCCATGCCGTGAAAACTTTAACGATTGGGAATCTCAAGCTTGTCTAAAGGTTTCAATTAACACATTGAAGGTAGAGTATTATGCATTAGTGTACATTGGCTTAAAACAACATGTATAAGATGTTCTCTGCAAAAACGTTGAGCTATTCCCTCTCGTATCCGCATTCCTAATAATGCAATTATCCTACATTTCTCCCTTAAGGTTAAAGGCGATCCAGAGTTATATTCATTTCTCAGAATAAACGTAGTTCCTAAACCTTTTAGCCTAACAGACGCACAGCGTTTCGTTTTGGCGAAATGAATAGACCCAGATGTTAAACAAGACCGACATGCTGCATGACATGCTATGTAAATAGCTTTTGTGTGTGAATACATGTTGCTAATTAATTGTGATCAAAGTTTTTGTTTATTTGATTCCCGTTATCATTTGATGCTTTTCTTTTCCCATTATGTTGTCTGCTTCTCTTGTCAATATAAATTTATACAACACATACTTTACGAAATAATATTAATAATATTTTATATTGATACAGTATTTTATTTTATTATACACTGAACAAAATTATAAACTCAACACTTTTGTTTTTGCCCCCATTATTCATGAGCTGATCCCAAAGATCTAAGACTTTCTCTATGTACACAAAAGGCCTATTTCCCTCAAATATTGTTCATATATCCATCTAAATCTGTGTTAGTGAGCACTTCTCCTTTGCCGAGATAATCCATCCACCTCACAGGTGGGGCATATCAAGATGCTGATCAGACAGCATGTGTATTGCACAGATGTGCCTTAGGCTGGCCACAATAAGAGACCACTCGAAAATGTGCAGTTTCACTGTATTTGTGGGGTTCCGGGGGGATCTGAAAACCAGTCAGTATCTGGTGCGACCACCATTTGCCTCACGCAGTGCAACACATCTCCTTCACATAGAGTTGATCAGGTTGTTGATTGTGGCCTGTGGAATGTTGGTCCACTCCTCTTCAATGGCTGTGCGAAGTTGCTGGATATTGGCAGGACCTGGAACACGCTGTCATATACGCTGATCCAGAGCATCCCAAACATGCTTAATGGGTGACATGTCCGGTGAGTATGCTGACTATGCAAAAACGGGGATGTTTTTAGGTTCTAGGAATTGTGTACAGATCCTTGCAACATGGGGCTGTGCATTATCGTGCTGAAACATGAGGTGATTCTCGTGGATGAATGGCACAACAAGGGGCCTCAGGATCTCGTCACGTTATTTCTGTGCATTAAAAATTGCCATCAATAAAATGCACCGGTGTTGGTTGTCCATAACACATGCCTGCCCATACCATAACCCCACCGCCACCATGGACCACTGAATCTAAAACGTTGGCATCAGCAAACTGCTCACCCACACAACGCCATACACCATCTGCCCTGTACAGTGAAAACCGTCATTCATCCGTGAAGAGAACACCTCTCCAAAGTGCCAGATGCCATCAAATGTGAGCATTTGCCCACTCAAGTTGGTTACGATGACAAGATGTAGTCAGGTCGAGACCCCGATGAGGACGTCAAGCATGCACATGAGCTTCCCTGAGATGATTCCCGACAGTGTGTGCAGAAATTATTTGGTTATGTAAACCTATTGTTGCTGCACCTGTCCCTGGTCTCAGACGATCTTGGAGGTGAAGGTGCTGTATGTGGAGGTCCTGGGCTGGTGTTAATCTGATTTATTTTGGTATTGATACTAGTGTGAATGCTTATAAAAGAAGTATGCAAGATAAGCCTAGTGGAAGGGTTAATACAAGAATTTATTAACCGGGATTTTAACCTATTCAGCAGCATGAGCTGAATCAGTATAGAATCCTCGAACAAAGGGTTATACATGTGTCTTTATACTGGTCAATCAGGAAATGTGCCACATGTGCTATACACTAAGAGATGGTTCCCTATGACAGTTTAACGTCTTCATCGTATGGTTACCATGGCTCCACATTCCTAAGGATGGGTCTGAGCCCCCCATGTAAACACTGCTAAGCTTGTTGAACGCATGTAGAAACACTGATTTGTTGACCTCATGTAGAAATACATACTATCAGCTGGTGTGGTTACACGTGGTCTGCGGTTGTGGGGCCGGTTGGAACTACAGCCAAATTCTCTGAAATGCATTTGGAGATGGTTTATGGTAGAGAATTGAACATTCAATTCACAGGCAACAGCTCTGGTGGACATTCCCGCAGTCAGCATGCAAATTGCACGCTCCCTCAAAACTTGTGACATCTGTGGCATTGTGCTGTGTCATGTGAGCAACGGAATCTAAAGAAAAATAATCAGATTTTTTGGATTTTTGTTTTAGATTCCGTCTCTCACAGTTGAAGTGTACCCATGATAAAAATTACAGACCTCTACACGCTTCATAAGTAGGAAAACCTGCAAAATCAGCAGTGTGTCAAATACTTGTTCTCCGTACTGTAGTTAGTTTATTACTGATGTCATGAAAATGAAACAGTTGAAAACATGCACCGAGCCACTGCCTTTGTCTAAGTTAAAAAGACGTGTGAACGACTTACTCGGTCAGTTTTATTGTTCAAGTGAACTGTGAACAACTGGCAGCAGAATACTCTGATAGTTTTACTAACTTGTCCCTCCGGTTTTGCCTCCGATCTGGACTAGGTTCAAATAGACTCTGGGGTTAGCCCACATGCATTGAACTATTAATATTTGGACTCTTAATATGTTCACCCGGCACAGCCAGAAGAGGACTGGTCACCCCTCGGAGCCTGGTTCCTCTCTAGGTTTCTTCCTAAATTTGTCCCTCTTAGGGAGTTTTTCCTAGCCACTGAAGTTCATCACTATTGTTGTTTGCTCCCTGGGGTTTGGGGCTGGGTGTTTTGTGAAAGCACTTTGTGACAACTGCTGATGTAAAAAGGGCTTTATAAAATCAAAATTCGATTTTACTTTCACAGAGACAAATAGACAAAAACAGTAGCATTATAAAGACATGTTTGTAACAGATTATTGGACACATGGTAGGTCTAAACTTATTAAAGTAGTAGCGTTAGACTGTTGATCGAACCTTTTACTGAATGACTCGACAAGATCTGATTCAGCAGAGAGTTGAACATCCGATCACTACAAGCTAAGCAGATTGAAGATATTCCTAGAGCTAAACTTTTCCTAGAACTAACCTTTTGCCTTTTTCATTTGACACTTAATCAACAGTTGTCTTAATGGGTGAATGATTATAAAATGGACCGTCACCAATTTCTTGATTTTTATACACTATCAAATAAACTAAAAGTATTTAACAATTGTATTAAGCAGCATTGCATTGGCACACAACAATATTTCCTAATCTGGAATACATTTTGAGTCAAAGACACATTTTGTGATTATGGTGTCTTTAAAAATTTATTAAACCACCACATTGTGCCTCCACTTTCCTCATCTTAAATCAGTGACACTGCCAACATTTTGGGTCACCACGTCTGCTGTTCAATGTGGCTATTGGTCCAGCTGTCAAAGGCCTGGCAATGGGACTCACTTCAGGGCTAAAGGGACAAGACCGAGCAGATAATCACCTACATGAGTTAGGATAGAATATAACGTTTGTCCATTCAGAGACTGACATGTCTTTTGCATCACCTAGCAAGTTAAACCGACTGGTAATTAACCAACACATTTGCTCTATCTATTTTGAACTACTTAGAAAATGGTACTACTAACCGTCTGGAATTTTTCGGTGGTCTATCATGAAATATGTAACCATTT
The DNA here is from genome assembly GCA_016801105.1 of Esox niger. Taxonomy (NCBI): domain Eukaryota; kingdom Metazoa; phylum Chordata; class Actinopteri; order Esociformes; family Esocidae; genus Esox; species Esox niger. The sequence continues at coordinate 3,650 of JACXGJ010001611.1, read as the reverse complement.
CAAATTTGACCAAAATTCAAATGGATTAATCGGTGGGGTTTTTAAGTGTGATGTTGGCTAATTCTATAGCTTGTGTTGAAATTATATTTTTTCATATTCTAATGATAAGACCTTCAGTTCAACCACATTTGTTTATTATTCAAATTCATTAGACATTGAAAACAAACAGTTTCTGTTATTCATTCTTTTTTAGAAGTATATTGTTTATTATTTAGTTTGAGAATGACACAGTAGATAAACTAATGCAGTGGCTGAGTGGTGATGCTGCGGATGAGAATTTCCATTCTAATATGGACGATTTGTATTCTAGTGACGCCAAACCGCATTGGCTCTGGTGGATGCTGGGTGTCTGAAAGGCCTGGTGGTTCTAGTGTTAACAATAAAATTGTTATAAACAAAATTGTTATGAACAAACAGTTTTATAATTTCAGAGCTGGATACCCAAAGCTATCAAGAAACGAGTGTGCACAACCTTTGTAGAAGCTTCTTTCAGGTAAAGTCGAATTGCTTTTGTTTTTCAGTGCTGTATATGTTTTCCATTCATCCTTTTACTTTTTGCTAAACACAATTCAGCTTAGGAGACTAATGGCTATACGTATGATAATGCTAATGAAATGGATGTTTAATGCTAACATATTATGTTAATGATCAGTTTAATGGTGAGAATATTGCATAATATAAGGATGAAACTGATGATGATTGTTTTTTAAAAAGGTAGAGGATATTTGCAAACTTTTCCACTTGGTGGGACTGAGAAAAGTAGGTTTACCCTAAATGAACTAATGAAATGTTTTGAATCTTTTGATCTCTCCTTATCCTTACATTTCTAACTGGCAACTTCATCCATGGCAATTAAACTGCTTGAACAATAATGTGTGTGCAGTACGCTAATTGCTGATTATAGTTAGAAAATGACACATAGCCATACTGTGCTTAAAATTGTAATTAATAATAGCAGGCTATATCAACAATGTAAACAAAACATTATTATATGTTCTATCAGCCTTAATTGATATGGTGTATAGGTCCCATAAACTATTTTGTTATGTATCGGTATGGAGTTAAGTATACACAATACCAAATGGAAAATGTTTCGGGCCCCACTACAAGATTAATATGTTGTAGTTGTTACATTCACAAAAATATTTTACCAGTGAAAGTTGTCGTAACTGATTTCTTTAGACAAATGCATAGGGTTTGAGTTGTTTTAATTGTTTTGGTGTTGTTACAATACATTTCATCTCACAGTCAGTGAATATGTTTGCATTAATTCTTGCCCTTTATCTGCTGCAGATTAATTTATTATAACAATTTCAGAAGATTATCATCAAAAATTGTTTATGCAGAAAAATATGTGGGTAGAAATCTTCTGTGTATGTTTGTGTACATGGAAGTGAGTGACATTTACTGTAGGTTAATCAGGCACTACTTTTCATTTGGACTAAAATGTTGCTAAAACATAAGGGTTTTTTGTTGACTGAAATGTTTTTGTCATTTTGACATTGACTAGACAAAATCGTAATTCAATTGTTATAAATATGCCTACATTTTCCAGATATTTTTGTGAAAATCATTTTTTTTTTGGATTTCATGTAATAATGTGTGAATTGAATATTTCACTCTGCTGCTGTTGATTACCCTTTTCTTTTACTTACCTCAGTAATGGCAGGATGTGTCAGTGTGGGGCAACTCGGGACACCCATCAGGCAGTGGCTTTGGGGGACTATTTCAGCACAGCCATTGTTAGCCACTGGGACAGCCTACAGCATTCATCAGCATACCCCACCGATGCCTTCGGGGAGCTGGAGTTTGAAGGCGCCAGCAGGAGACATAGTAAAGTGTGTTTTTGTGTATATGTTCGTTCATTTGTTGATGTCTGTGTGTATGTTTTGTCTGCGTATTGTCCCAGGGAGACCTTAAAACATGTTGTGATCCCATTGATGATTAAAGCAATGCTATGTTTTAGGGCTGGGCGATATGGCCCTAAACATACACAATGTTCAGCTGCATGTGTGTTCACACCTGGATGAAAATGTTTAACCTAACCTCAGTTGTGCTAACATTAATTATGATGTCGTAGGTAAAACACCAACACGGCGAAATCAAATCAGTCAGCAAAATGTCCTCCTTTTTTCATTCACCTCTGTCACCTGCTCTACCTGCCCTGTCGACATTCTCATGCTCTCTCTCTCTCCCACACTGTCTTTTAATCTGAATGGACCAGAGTGAACATGAAGAAAGTTAAACAGATCAGTTAACAAATGGGGTTTCTTGCCATGTTTTTCAGGAATGGATTACTAACAATTTCTAATTGAGTGGCAATTTTTATAATATTAATAATCACTGACTCGCCTCTTGTGCTACTGTATATTTCTATCATTTGAGTGTTACTTATTTTCTCACTCCTCTCTGCTCATGTTTCTTCTTTTCGGAAGCTGCCCAAAAAAGTGGTCTCTTAATTTACAGTGGTCTCTTAATTTTAACCCTTCTGTTCCTCTCTGAAAACCTTTCTTTTTTTCTTTTTTTAAAAGAAAAGAAAAAGGTGCAGTGGTCTCTTAATTTTTTCCAGAGCTGTATATTGTAATTATGGCCGTGGCAAAAAGCATATAGCAAATAGTAAAATTAGCAATATTGCAATATCAAAAATTACATTATTTTCATTATTGATATTTATCGATTTACCGCCCAGACCTACTTCATTGCAGCAACTCCTAGTTGACTCGGGACAGTCAATGTCAAGATGTGTCTTCCGAAACACGTCCAATGCAGTTCTGGTTCTTATCACACTCCTTGCTCAATCAGGAAGACTACACGCTGGAGGGAACCTACACTTCGACCTTCTAAGACCCCATTTCCAAAGTTGGGACTTTGGAAACAGAATGCAAACATGTGCAAATAATTTAAACCCTATATTCAATAGAAAACAGTACAAAGACAACATTACTGAGATGTTATTGTTTCTTAAAAACTGTGCCCGCGTTTCAAAAAAGCTGGGACGGGCAAAAAAAGACACATTTGTGTAATGCTTAAAAATGTTCCTAGTGGAACATTTCACAGGCAATTTGGTTAATTGGCAACAGGTCATTAACATACTTGAGTATTAAAAGAGCATCCCAGACTGGGTAAGTCTCTCAGAAGTAAAGATGAGGAGGAGTTCACCACTCTTTGAAAGACTGCTTTTGCAAATAGGCAAATACTTAAGAATAAAATTTTCTCAATGTAAAATTGCAAAGAGTTTGGGAATCTCATCATCTATGGTACATAATATCATTAAAAGTTTCAGAGAATCCGGAGAAAATGTTGCATGCATCTTAAGTGCCCAGTTCAAAAGCCAGCATCTGTGCTGGAATGGGGCTGCATTAGTGCACATGACTTAGACATCTTGCACATCTTTGAAGGCACCAATAATGTTGAACAATATATACAGGTTTTGGAGCAACATTTGCTGCCATCCAGTTGACATGTTTTTCAGGGAAGGCCTTGCCTGGCTGGCCTGCAGTGTAGACCTGTCACCTTTTGAAAACATTTGGCGCATTATGAAATGAAAAATAGGACAAAGGAGGACCCAAACTGTTGTGCAGCTGAAATCCTATATATATATATATATATATATATATATATATATATATATATATATATATATATATATA
>JACXGJ010001610.1:20333-79893 GCA_016801105.1 Esox niger | reverse complement strand
GTATCTCAGAGAGGTCTAGAATCACGGCGTATCTCAGAGAGGTATAGAATCATCGTGTATCTCAGAGAGGTCTAGAATTATGGCGCATCTCAGAGAGGTCGAAATTGTGGGGCCTTATATCAGCTGAGGTTCCAGCAGATGTTTCCTAAATTACATCCTACACCCTATATATTGCTCTCCATTTGAACATGCCCCTATGGACCCAGGTAAATATGAGTGCACTAAATAGGAAACATGGTGTCGTTTTGTGGACACCCAGCCTGGGGAGAGGGAAGACGAGGCAAGGGTAGAGTTGCTCAGAGGGGAGACGTGCCGGCAGCAGCCCAACCCTGGCACAGCGGCGGCGGGGTCCATAATGAAGCAGCTCTGTGCGGGACAGCAGGCGAGGCAGCAGGGCTGACAGCTCTGGCAGGTGATGCATGGGGCCCATGCTAATCCCTCTGCAAACCAGTGATGGATCCTGAAATCTTGACCACTCATCCCATTAGCCCCTGTCTGTGACAGAAAAATCAAGATATTAGAAAATCCTGCAGAACTTGGGGGAGGACTGGCAGTGAATGTCGGGGGGGGGGGTGGTGGAACCAGTCAAACTAAGTCCAGGCCTCAAATGGCACCCATTCCAAACACAGTAGGGCATTCTAGCTAACTTGATAATGAACAGGGTGCCGTTTGGGAATCTACTCTGACTGAAGTCCTTCTGTATTTTCTACGGCTAGCAGCAGCAGTAAAGTTATTGATGAGTTAACCTCTGGGGTTCAGGTTAGAAGGTGATGGAAACTGTGCATCACCTGGACGAACCAACTGAGATAACAAGACACATGGTGAATCACCTGGCTCTGGCCAACTTCCTGTACAAAAATAGAATATGATCTGACATGCTATACTGCAAATCCATTTGAACAGGTTACAATATAGCTAGGATCATAGATATGCATTCATGGTTCACTAATTTACCACACCATTTTTTTTATTGAACTCTTGTGAACATCAACTTATGGATCATCCATATACTTTATATTCTACATAGAAAAGGTTAGTACATGTCCCCACATTGACCCTAAAGGGTTCTATTGGAAACCAGTTCAAGCTGACCATGTCACTTCTACATACGACAAGAAAGATTTGACTTGCAATCCTAAATTCATTCTGAGAATGTAGGGACATTTCCAGAAATGGGGGACTATGTATAAAAAGTGCTGAAAAAGGGCGAAATAAATAAATTCTCAGATGAAAGCTGTGTCCCTTAACGGCTGTATTGTTGTAATGACTTGATTCATAATATCTACACAGTACTTCATAAGGACAAAGTAAGTGGTGCAAATTTACTTTTTTTTAAATGCATTCAGAACCTATTCAGTACTTTGTGGAAACGCTTTTGGCATCTGTCACAGATCTGAGTAGTCTTGCCTGTACCAGTTTTGTGCACCTGGATTTGTACGGTTCCTGCTATTCTTTGTTGAAGAGCTTCTCAAGCTCAGTCATATTGAATGTGGATCCTTGGTGAACATTGCAAACTTCAGGTCTCCCCACAGACATTCAGTGCGGTTGTACCAAAGCCACTCCAGCGCTGTCCTGGCTGTGTCCATCGGATCGTTGTCATGCTGAAAGATTCATCTTCACCCTAGACTGAGGTCCTGTCTGCTCTGGATCACGTTTTCTTCAAAGGCCTATGTTTTTTTCTCAGTTCATTCTTCCTTCAAGCCTGAAACTCTCCTTTCCTTGCCATGAGAATGATGCTCCTACCATCATGCTTCAACATAGGGCTGGTATTAGCCTGGTGATGAGAGCTATCTTGTTTTTGACAGACGTACGCATTGGCAGTGAGACCTGGATGGGACACACTGTGCCCCTGGGAACTTTCAATGCTTTAGATATTTTTTAGAACCTTTCCCAGATCTATCCCTTAACACAATAAAATCGTATAATATTATTTTTCTCAATTCCTTATATACTGTAGACGTGTGTGTCTTTCAGTTTTTTATCTTTAATGAATCAGCCTGAATTTCGAAAATTGGTTTTTGCTTTGTTTTTATTAGGTGTTGTGTGTAGATTGATGGCAACAATCTACACACAACAAATAAATGTAATATTTATATAAGGTCTACAACAAAACAAAATGTGGATAGAGTGTGAATGACTCTAAATGCTTCCCAATGGTACAGTATATTTCTATAGTATCTAGCTAGTTAAAAATAGACATGAAGTTTAGTGTTTCAAGCTAGCTCTCTAACTTTCTGGCAGTGCTTAGACCTGATCTAGTGGACAAGTGTTTTTATTACAAAATGTCAAAAACACTTTTTAATTTGAACCACACCTACTATTAATTTGCAAATCTCAAAAGATAACAAATTATTTACTCAGGAATGTCACTTTCATAGAAGTATATTGTCAGTTTCAAAAAGGCCAACTTGGACTGGTTGTTGTTCCTAGCTAAAATGACCTGTGAGCAATACCTTGGGGGCAAGGTTAAACTTTCCAGAGTAACTGGGTCTATTGGGAGCAGAAACATACATTGTCTGTCCACTATATAGAACACATTTGAAGAATGATGAGCGACAACAGACAGTACATCGGTGTCAAATGTAAAAATACACTCTGCTACAGTGCCTTAATAATCTGTTGTGCATAGACCCACAACACGTTCAAATGGAGTTATTGAGATTATTTGAATTTCATTTTCACTTCAGTTTACACCTACAGCTTGGAGTAAAATTCGACTGAATTATTAAAAACTGTATATCTCTCTGTCAATGCAATTTGATGTTAGGTATAAATAACTCATGGGTGTATATATCGCCGACCTTTCAGTGAGATAAATGTTTTCAGTAATCTCAAAGACTTCATAGCATAATTTGCATCATCAGAAGTGATAATCATCAATTATTTTAAATTGGGTTGGGGACCCAGGACTCAGACTCCATGAAGGACGTTGGTGTTGATCTTAACTTGAGCCAGCTGATTATGAAGCTCACTCAGCCTAATCTAAAGGATCCTGCAAAGTCAGCGATGACTGAGTTTTTATTGATTCACATCAGAGCGATATGCTGCCTGTGGTGTTTGTCCTATGGATATTAGTGACCATTGTGCTATTGTTTTTGTCACAGGTGTAAGGATTCCAGGTGTCAAGTCTCACTTTGTTGTGAAAAGGAACACCAGAGACTTTAGTGAACCAGTGTTTATGCATGATGTTTACCAAAATGACACTGAATTTACTTCAGCCATACCCAAACTTAAATTAGGTTTAATTACTTCACAAAGGATTTCAATGATTTTGCAGGTAACCATTTCTCTTTTAAGTTAAAAATGTATTCAACCCATGATTCACTCCTGATCTATCTGAAATCGAGCATGAAAAAAAAGATAAATTTGACCCAAGCAGTTAAATTCTGACTGATTGTTGTTTAGGCAATAATGAATCTATACATAAATCAAGTCCGATTTCTATTTCTTTATGTGAACACTGATTGTAAAGATTATATTTCTTAATGATTGTAAAGATTTTGGATAACTGTTACAGGCCTGAAGAATAGCAATTTTTCCTCTTTGCCAGAACAAATTATTTAAGCCAGTGGTTCCATCACCGATAACGATACTATTATTGATGCATTTAATCCACAGTTCATTTTATCTGGCTATCTATTTGGTAGTTCAAATAGTTAAAACTCTTCAATGGAGGAACCAAGGTGCAGTTGTTGAAATGGTAAAGGGTCTCTCTGAAAACCTAGGGCCAATGTTTTAGTTTTTGCCAGTTTACAGTGAATGAAGTCTTTAATTGCTTGTTAGCTATAGATACAAGTAGATCCACTGGGCCAGGTCACCTGGAACCTGGGTAACTTGCATGTGCAGCACCATCTATTGAAGGCTCAGTTGCCCTCTTGTATTTGACTCCAATCTCCATTCTCAGTTATTCCAAAAGTAAGGGAAGCTGCATTGTTCAGACGAGAGGGGCATTCCAGAAATTAGTAGTAATTTAACAAGCTCAAAACTAGAGTTTTCCATCCAGAAAGAGAGATTGAGGTGTAGTCTGATCAGAAACCATCGCACTCTTAACCAGATGACTAAAATAAGCCAGAAATCTGTTCAGGGAACCCTGCCTTTGTTAAACCATCTTCCTGGAATGACCATTTAGATACACCACTGTGACTGCAGCCATACTGCTTATATATTATGCTACCAGGGTCTTCGATGATAAACTGAATTGTGCTGTTTATTGACTTGTCAAAGGCCTTTGAAACCCCTAAAACTGATATAATTAGGCTTAACCAAAGAATTGTAATACTGTATATATTTTTATGCTAAAGCAACAGTACTCCACCACATTTAAGAACCATGTCTTTGTCCACACACACTCTTATTTCCAAGTATTACAGAATTACCAGTTAGATCTTAAATGAATGTTAAATGCACATAAAACAAGATATTTAACATTTTCTAGGTCGTTTTAGTCATCTTCAAATGACCTTGGATTGATCACAAATTGAATGAGTTCCCTCGTATAAATATCTACGCATCTGGCTTGATGACAAATTCTTTTAAAGCACTTTACTAGTATCTATGATCTAGTTAAAACTGAAAACTCAAGCTTGAATTATTTTATAAAAACAAAGCCTGTATGTATTTTGATAGTAAAAAAGACAGTCCAGACCATTAGATGCTGTCCCCACCGATCTTTATCTGAGGATACCTTTAAAATTCATCATTTAAAATGTCACGAAAATGTGGGATGGGCCTCTCTCTATGTAAGAGAAGCACTCTCTTCTATTTATTTACAAGGCATGTTTATAGAAGTTTATTAAATATATTAAAATGTCTACAAATTTCTATGGGAGTTTCTACTGGATACACCATTGGTATGCTCTGAAATTAGTAAAACAGCCTAACCTTATTTCACTTTAAAGGAAATTACCTCTAAAATAAGCTAAATCTCTAAAAAGATTGACTTGTAACCATACACTAATTTAGAGTGTAATGGCAGGTTTCACATCAAGAAAAATATGTCTCTTAGGAATGAATAATTTTGTTGTTTGCGTTGAGCATTTACATTTTCTTGGTTATATATTTCATAATATATAACCATATTGATTGTGTCTTTATGTATAATTTATTTTATAGTTGTTTTTGTTTTACATAGATACTGTTTTAGTAATCATTAACTTGTTCTTGTTAACTGGCTTGATTAAATAAATGCAAATATAACATTTTAAACAATAATGTATTCATTGCATTGTGATGTTTTTGGCTTTTCTAGTCACTAAGAATTGTTTTATTTTTCCTAAACAAGATCAGTAAGGAAGCCTGTTGAGCTGTCTGTCTCATGTCAACACAGTTCTTTCACTTTCATGTGACATACAGTGCCCCTCTACTGTCTAGCATCTATTCCTCTAGATCATTGTGGATATATATGGACAACTGGTGAATATAATTTGAATAGTCTTATGTGTGGTATGATTACTAGGTAATCGAATGCATATCAAACTATGAATATTGTCACTATGTGGATGGCGGGCATGACAACAGTTGATTGGTGGACATTCAAATATCTTCTCTAGGACCCCCATATGTTTCTCAGTTTCTACAGAAGCCTTGAACTAGCACACCAGAGTTCGCTAATCAATCATAATTGCTTGACAAATTAGACAAAAACTAAAATTGTGGTCAGTTGCAAAAAAGCACAAAAGCATAGAGCACAAGGGGTACTCCAACAACTTGATATTGGGGCAGCATCCGAGCAGATGAGGCATTTTACCTAATATGGAAGAGAATACAATGTAAAACCTCAGAAATGAAATGTATTAAATACTCAAGAGTGTCAAGATATGTCATATTTCTTTTAACTAGCTGTTATGTAGCTTTCCTATTAAGAGTTTTAACTTGCTGTTGTGAATAGATAATCAACTCCATTAATGGATTTTCTCTCGTCTCAGCCATTCTCTGCTCTGCATCCCACTGCTCCTTTCTACTCTAACTTTTGAATTTCAGCACTAATACATGAGTGGTTTATTAGGATCCCTGTCTGAGCTAGCTCTCATCCTCTGGTTCAGAGGAAGAAAAAAGAATGAGTCCAGGTGTGTTTACTATGTATCTTTTATCTTCTTGTGTGGATCAGGCTAATATTTTTTGACACATTTTTCTCCAAGATATAAATGACCTAGCTACGCTTCGAACAAATAGGAAAACGAGTCGCTAGGCGATAAAAAGCCGCAGTGAGCAGGGCTACAACCGCGTGCTTTCTTGAATCTTCCTTGCTATAAATTCCTCTCTCAGGGTTGACAAATAGCATCTAGGAAGTTTCCGGGGGAAACTGAGAGGTTACGTTGACAGACAAGGAGCACAATTATCACACCGTGATGAAGGAGGGCTGGCGAGGAGCGCGGCGCCCCGTTAATTACGATCCTTTCTCCACCGGCCTCTAATGTGAGGAAAAACACGCCGTGACAAGTGTGTAAAAGAGCAAGCACTAAATTACTGTCACGAAAAATAAACGGAGGATGGCGCGACCAGTGCAGTGATTTACGGGGGCAATTAGTCACTGCCCCACGGAGATGCTGAGGACAGCAGTGTGGCGAGGAGATGGGAAGGAGGGAGTGTCTCAGAGAAAGAGAGGGAGGTACTGCACCCCCCTCTGATCTACCAACACTGTAGCGATGGAGTTAAAGAAATGGGGGAAAAAGTAAAAAGCATCTTCATTGCTCTTGTATTGAGTGACCTCAGGAGGGCAGCAGCTAGGCCAATCTCAACCACACCATCTCTTCTTGATTTTGTTTAAAAGGGGAAGCAATGCAGTCCCACCACAGCTCCAAAACCAGCACTCCCTGGCCCCTTATATATTTTTTTCCCTGGATTAACAAATCAATGTCATGGTTTGTCTTTAGAGCTAGGGGGTTGGCCTGCAGATTTCAATTGGCAGTGAATGTAATCTCAAGTGACATGTACTTGGACATGACATGGTTATTGGACAGATCTATATCAATCTAGTGTAACATTACATGCTGGTATGTTCATTCAGTACCTAAGGGATAATCAAGGAGTGACTATGCAGTCTCCAGAAAATACGGCGTGGAAAATTTCCTGGGCGCCGCAATCTTTATATAGAGGAGTAATGCATCATCTAATATGCCCTTCAAGACCATCAGAACAACAGCGTCTTCGTGGGAACGTATTAACCAGTCCACAGAATTAATACTGAAGCATTTTCTCTCTTCAGTGGAAGACTTCACAACACTTGAATCACTAAACGTTTAAAATGAGCACAGTCCCACAAGCAGATTCACATCAATGGACCATAATCGCAGCTAAAAGTGACACCAGCAAGATGCCTCTTCAGTTTAAAGAACCCATCTGTATTTCTATCTTGGAATGACACTTTCTTGATTTCTTTTCATTATATCTCCAAACAGGGGTTCAAAAACAGGAGGGGTACATTTAGTCGTCACATGTCCCTCACATTTCATGCTCAATGTGAAACAAGTCTTTTATCACACATTAAAATGCCTGCTGTACTTTTTAGTCAAATTAAAGCCATTGGGAATATGCGGAGCAGGTGAGTGAGCTCATTGATATGTAATGGCTGATGACAGATTGTGTCATATAATTTCTGTTAATTTCACTCATTCCAGATCCCTTGAACAAGCGTGGTGAGCCCAGCTCTCCTGGAGAGAGAGGTATCATCTATGTGATGGTGTTGAATTTTTTTTAAACATTCCTCGTTAAGGAATTGTCACATTGTGTGATATCATACAGAGATGTGATCAAATGGACCATTTGTCAAGGATAGGGAACATAAAAGATGTATTACAGAAAGTTTTGCATTTACCAGCATCTGTATGTCTCTATCACAAGATAAATGTGCGAATTAGAGCCCACTGGAATTATAGGATACATTTACTTCACCGACAGCATGCACACATACAGTATGAGAGGAAATATATAATAATATACTGCAAAATACAAATCCTTCCTAGAGGGATGTCTATGAGTAGTTATACAGTACATAAGTAAAATACTCTGAAATATTATACCACAATATGCTGGAAAAAAACAGTGGGGCATTTTTTTGCAGTTTTTCGATTTGGTACTGTAATTCAACCCCACACTAGAATATTTGAAGGTGTATTTAGACTGACAAAATGACTTTTGACCACTAGTGGGTGCACAGAATTGCTGGCTCATTAACTTATAGTATTTTGAGGCATGCCTGGTAACAGGCATTATTTCTTTCACCCGTTAGTGAGAATGCTCTACCAATTTATTTGTTCAACAGTTTCAGAAGACCGGGCCTAGTCTACTGGGTAGATTACTGAGGTTGGGCCCCATTCCCATTTCCAGGTCAGTTGCCTTGAGCATGCTTGGTTACAGCTGCCTTGCCCACATATATTGGCAGAGGTGCCATAAGACAGGGCTGCAAGGGGCAGAAGCCTAAGTGGTGGTGGAGGAGGAATAGGTTGAGTACAGTAGTTAGACAGGGAGGAACCATATGTGCATCTTTGTCCAGTAGAGCTGAGGCTAGCATCCCCCTCAGGCCCTAACACACACACACACATGCACACATGCACACGCATGCAGGCACACATGCCTGCGCGCACACACACACACACACACACACACACAAACACACACCTACAAACACTTCATTGCATCATCAACTTCTTCCATGGTGCTATAACCGTCAGGACATCAAGCTTTACTCCTCAAGCATCTACAACTACGTCCCAAATGGTGTCCTGTGCCCTATGTTGTGCATTGTTTCACAAGAGCCTGGTCAAAAATAAGGCACTAGTCGTAAATGGAGCGCCTTTTGGGATGCAGACCATGTATTTCCACTGGTCTGGAAGAGAGAAGCAAGGGATGAGGAGGAGAGGGCGAATAGAAACAGCTGGCGGAGTCCAGAGGTTGATGTAGAGGAACCCCGGCAATCAAATGTAACATCTCCGTTGTAACGCCTTCTGTTACCTTCAGCTGACAGACACAAGCACTGGTCAAGGGCATCTTTCTTTGTGGCTGATGCAGGTCAATCCATCTTTGTCACTCGCACGTCTTTATTTTTATCTTCAGCAGCGCCCTTCTCATCCTTCTCTCCATCTCATCTCATCCCCCTCTCCCTTCTCTCCTCTTCTCCTCATCCTTCTCTCCATCTCATCTCATCCCCCTCTCCCTTCTCTCCTCTTCTCCTCATCCTTCTCTCCATCTCATCTACCTCCTCTTCTCTTCCAACTACCATTCTAAGATCCTGGCATGCTGGGTAAATATTTTTTCAAACAACACTTATAGACAGTTCGGTGCAATGTTTTCCTCAAACAATGACGTTTACAATCAATTTTAAAAAATATTTTAAAAAATCGCGGTTTAGGTATAATTGTGAGTAATCTGCGGTGAAACCGTTATGCTTTTGTGTATATTTTCTCTGATACTTTATTTTTTGTGTATATTCATTCTGAACCTGTAGTTTTTGTACCTTTATAGTGCATGTACATTTTTCCCACCTATCTTGTTCTCTCTGTAGTCATGGATATAAAGCCCTGAGCCTTTTAAAAGTGCTCCTAAGACTGTAATATTCATTACACATATTGCATGCATTTTTACAAAGCAAGTGATTTGACATCAGATATATTGTGCCAAAGGGACTTTATGATAGTAGTAAAGGTATGACATAGAAAAATTAACACAAAGCTTTCTTCCTCTGCAATAGCCTAAACAATAGCATTGCAAATTGAATGATGGCTAACTGTTACACCAATACACTATTCATACTCTCAACATTATATTTAACCTTATATTAATATAAATCAATTGTTTAATGCCTAGGCCAGTTCAGTGGTATATACAAGTTAAATGTTATTCAAGTAAATGTTGTTCAGTCCCTTTTATTATTGGCTTAGTGCCTCATATGTCTTACCAGCTTCTGAACAATCACTTTTTGCCTCTATCATTAAACGTTCTCAGTATATAAGAAAACGTACTGTACCACAGGTGTGAATAATTCCCTTTAATAGTGTGTCTGTCCTTTTAACTTGCTAATGAGAGAGGAATTCATTTTGAAAAGAATTCTAGTCAATAATGGGGAAAAAAGGTGTGATAATGTCAATGTTGTGTTGATTGGATGGTAGATGGTTAATTGCGTCTGTCTAATAGACGGTTTTCAGTGTCGGAGCTCCATGGGAGGATGCATATTGGTTTGGTTTGTTCGGCATTGCCTGGTCCACAGCAACAATAACTTTCCAGACAGAAAAGCAGACAGTACTAGAAAATTGCTTTTCCAAACTAACATTTCAAACTTGCATTTGGCCTACATATTTCCTGATTTGAGTGTTTTCTTTGCCTCCCTTTAGAGCCCACAAACTGTACCCTTGAAGCCTGTTCCACTCCATTTTTTCATTTCAACACAGTAATCGGGGATTGATTTAAACCTGGGACATCAGGTAGGTGCAGTTAATAATAAGGTAGAACAGAAAGCCAGAAGGCACTGGACCTTGTAGGGTAAGAGGTGAATGTTCTTGCCATAGAGAGATTTTAACCTGTTTTCAGGGTTGTGCTCTATAGCAATGCAGAGAATCCTGTGTGCTTCTTCCGTTTGTGATGGGATGCAGATTTTCTCACAAACATTGGTGTAAGATATGACCCTGTCAGTTTAGTCCTGTATGGAAGCATCGTTTACCCAGAATCTGTGCTGTCAAGGCAGTCCTGTAGCTCACCAATGGCCTTGTCCGTCCATTCCCACACTGTATGTTTGACAGGTTTTACAGTTTTACGATTTTTATGTATGCATGCAGCAATGAGTTGGAGCGTCACATAGTTTGATGTGCCTGGATGGCCGTATGACAATATGTCCCTTCAATAGCGCTGTAGGCATTATCCAGGACATTGATGTCTTGTTAGACTCCTCAAGTTACTTGTATTTGGTAAGATCATTTTAAACGTTTAAAATCTTCTATGATGGTCAATATAGTGCACTCTCTATGGTTAAACAGAGATTAAGCCTTGCCAAATCGACTGAGCAGTACATTTTTAAGTTTCCATAGATTGTATAGTTACATCCTTGCACCAACACTGACTGACATGAAAATACCCCGCCACCCTTGGATTTATCATGTTTTTCCAGGTCCTGATCAGCATGTTACAGCTGAAGGACGACTATGGGATGAAGTCGTTAGCAAAGATTCCATGAGGTGGAAAGCAAAAGGGTCCTTGTTACAGTAGCTTCAACCTTGAGTTGTAGCTAACTCTTCTGTTTTGCTTTCCGATGAGTACACATTTAAAAGGAAAAGACCTGGAAGCCAGTGCAAACATCTCACGCTCTGAAGTGAAACAGGACCTTGCTTTCCTTGCTGCATCTGCTTCACAGTTGCATAGACATGCCTTGAAATCCAACTTGTTAGAGACTTTGGTTAAATAACATTGGATAACATGCCATGGTGCCTAGGAGGAAGACATGATGCAATCTTCAACACTCCCGATCCCATTGGGAGTTTCTTCTACAATAAAGGACCAACTGACACGTAGCCAGTAATTTAAGCTTCCATTAGACTGTGTTGGTTGGGCCTGTGGGTGGAGAGATGCATTTTAAAGGTAGGCTTCCATGCTTACATTCACTGACATCATCATTGCTTGCAAACAACAAAAGTTTTATTGCATTCTAGACAATAATTGTCCAGTAGTTGCATTGAACCCCCCCCCGCATATTTCAATGTCCTTTCTTGACATGGGAATAACAATAGCACACTAATTTCAATCTGGTTACGCTGACTAAACCAAGGCGAGAGTATTTACTTCATTTTTATTTTAGGTCTGCGTCAGTGTAATTTCATTTAATAGCCAGTATGTCAAGCCCTTTAACTAGCTGCTAGCAAAAGTGTACTGTGCAGGTTTTTAAAGAAATTTGAACCCTCTGCTGCTGCAATTTCATTCAAACAACAAAAATAGACACAGATGATGTAATTTCTTGTAATGTACAGTACTTTGGTTTTTCTGTTCAGTTTTGTGAATGTTTTGGAGGAACATTTTCAAAAGTATTTCTGACTGTAATTATTATTAAAGAAACTTTGCCTATCAGACTAAGGTACAAGATGCTATGGCTCTAACACAAAGAGCGGGGAGGAGTCCTCTTACAGAAAATCTCAAATACTTTGTGCTAGTAATTTAAGGGTAACCTCCAGATTCCCTCTATTGCAACAAATTGACATGACATCCACACATGGAAACCAAGGACCGGCACTGACACCTATAAATGATGTCTAGCCATGATAATGCCAAGCCAAGTGACTCATTACACCTTTCTTCAAAGACATGATTTTATTACTCTACACTTCCTGTACGTTGTTCCGGAGATGCATTGGCGTGGAGAGGCATTTCTTAGAAATCTTCATCTGGTCGAGGTGACACTTGAGTTGTTGGGCTGACACTTGGTGTATAGAGAGAGGAGAGTGCCAAGAACTGCAATTTGGGACACCATTAGTAAGAACCTTTGGAGAACCCATCCAGTGAGCAGAGCGTCAGGGTGGAGAGAGATATGATGGTTGACAGTATCACCAGAAGATATTTGTAATGCAAATTAGGGGTGTCAAGGACAATATTAGTTTTTTTACGGCTAAGAGAATTTCCCATCTGTTTTTAATCAGATGTCTTATTTCGCCCCATTGCAGAAGTATGTACTACTTGTTTTTGTGTTGTGGCATTTAAAATTCACTTCTGGGTTTTCTGATCACAACTATATACAATACGAAGTATCACGGATATGATTGCAGATTACAAGATTAGCTCACCCCTAGTGCAAATAGCCTCTTTGATACTTGAGTGACCCATCTTGAAGCCTGTCTATTTAGGGTCGAGGAGCTCAATCTGACAAAGATAACAGGAGAGTTGGTCAGAGTAGCATACATGTTTGCTCAGCTGCCCAGAGCTCTGTTCTGTACACTTGCATGAGTAAATTACATTGACTTCTGTTACTTGCCACATAGCAACTAAAAGAAGTCTCCAAAGTAGATGCATTTTCAATGCCACCTTCTAATGGGTCCCTATCAAACATAGCGCTATAATAAAACAAACAGCAACGATAGAAAATTTCCATTAACAAATACTTTAAAAATCTATAACAAATGTGTACTACTTGAACTTGATCAAACACTTTCTTATCAGTGTTCTTAAAAGCAGCAAGCAGTCAGTCTACTGTGTTGGAGAATTGCCAAGTGAGACCCCTAAAATGGAGAGTTAGGGGTGTGTTTTAAACAACTGGGAAGTTGTATCATTTGACATTTTTACTGTCAGGGTTCCCAGTACAATAAGTATGTTGCCTGCATGCCATAAAACCTTCCCAGATTGACAAACACCTCCTTCTGTTGAATATGTGTTGATCTTTTAAAACCACAGCAAATATGGTTGTGAGCAAAAATGTTTTTATTTTATTGGATTTACCATCACATTTACTTGATCTAAAGAAACTGATCGATGTTTCCATAGAAATTTTCCAAAAGTAAATTCAGTGTATAGAAGCAGTAAATAAAGGGAATCTCTATATTTTGGTAAATACCAAACTAAGGTTGACGTAATTCTTGCAGAGATGCCAAATGGGGAGTTGAAAGGTATTGTTCTGGGCAGAAAGCAACCCTGTAATATTATTGTCCCCTCCGTCCACATACGGGTTCAGCATCTCCCGACATGATGACAACCTTTCACATAAGTTAGCTACTGTGATTATCATCATCATCATCATCATCATCATCTCTCTATTGCACACACACAAACTTCACATAAATGTTTTTTGGGGGACTCTTAATATGTTCACCCGGCACAGCCAGAAGAGGACTGGTCACCCCTTGGAGCCTGGTTCCTCTCTAAGTTTCTTCCTAAATTTGGCCCTCTTAGGGAGTTTTTCCTAGCCACTGAAGTTCATCACTATTGTTGTTTGCTCCCTGGGGTTTCAGGCCAGGTGTTTTGTGAAAGCTGAAAAGGGCTTTATAAAATAAATTTGATTGATTGATTTGACATACGCACAACAATGTTGACCGGACAATATTTTCAATCTGTCACTCTCACATGTGCACATACAACACCAGATAACACACACATGTATTAGCTGACTGCCACTCAAATTGATTTGCTGACTGGCTAACACTGCCAGTAAATCTATCAAGTTATAGTGTTATACCTATGTCACTGTTTGTTTATCACTAGCTTCTTTGGTTGGTTGACATATTAAATAGCCAGTCAAAACTGTGTATTCATGAAAGCTAAAGCAGTTATGGGCGATACATTAAGTTTGGTGTTAGCCATAAGGTTAGCAGTCAATTAGGGTCTCAAATCACTAGCTACAAATAAGCTAGCAATGATCATTATTGTAAGCTAGCACTAGCTACCTGGTGAGGAAGTGCTTTAAACATACATTTATCATCTAGTCACTCACAGTATGGCCTGAAAACAGTTTTGACTTGACTCCTGGTCTTTGAGGAGTTGTTTAAATGATGTTTAGTAAAATTTCCTTCTAATATTTTTGAACAAAACAGTACACAATTTGTTAGAAGTGAATCTCGAATCTGTGTAATGTCTGTGATGTACATTCCGTGAAACAGTTTAATCTGCATATACTAAAATAAATACATTTAGGGAGATGTAGTCATGTTGTGCCCTGCCTATCGTTTGTATGTACATGTTCCTCCATTTATTGATCTTATTTCCTCCTTTTAATAAGATATCTGTTAATGCCATTCTGAGCAGACACTCCAACAGCCCAGTCCAAAATGAATTCTATATGCTGCGGGCTCTGTCAATGGTAGTGAGTCAATGCAATTCTGATCAGCTACTTTGACAGACAACCATGTCTGTCAAACACTAGTAGAGCAGGAAACATGAGATAAAGCGTGTTCAAGAGCAGACATGTAATTACTTTTACTGCCAATTAGTCTTACTTGGTGCTGACAGTGTGCAAAAAGACAAAAGTGTGATAAAACAGTTACAAACTGCTCCTTTTTAGCTGGGACACTAACGTGAACAAATTTGACACTTTATTAGAAAGAGACCTAGGTCTTGTGAGATGTAACTTCTCTCAAATGCATAGACAGAGCTAAAAGAAGCAATCTATTAAAATAGTTAGTTTGAAAATATTTGTGGGTTATACAATGTTTGTATAACCCACAAATATGTGGTGCAAATCTATTTATTTGAATAGTATAAAATATAAATAAATACATGTGTATATATATTCTTTTTTTACAAGTAAACCCTTACAAACAAAATAAATGGCTTTAATTAGACTTTCAAGTGCTTTTTTAATGAAACATTCAGAATTTCAGGTGATTAAGACTTTTGCACAGTACTGTACATACACATTTCTTGCATCTGTTGGTTTTGGTCACATTTCTTGACCCTGACAGGGTCTGCTCAGTAACATTAAAATGAATTCTAGAGTTTTACTTTTATGATGATAATACTTATCAGCCCCCCCAACAATGAACATCCTTGTCAATAGTTCCAATTAACAAAGTAAATGGTGAATGTTAAATACATAACTTTATTCAAGCTATTCATGGCAAATTGTTGACATTGACATTTTACATAATTAAAACACTATTGATTAGGTGTTGTAATAGGAAAAAAAAAAATATCTGTATATCATCAGTTTCTTCCCTGTTGATTACATTGACCAAGATAACTTTTGATGATCAAACAATTTGGTATTTTTTGGTTTGGATTTGCTTAATATATAATATATATATAAACATATTGATTAATTAGTTTATTATTCATGGTTTAATCCCCTTATGTGGATCAGATTATATTCTTTAAATGTATATTATACAAGACCCACTTTATATACCGTTGCTTGTAAGTAGTATAGAGTCACTGCACTGTGAATGAGAAAAAAGGCCCATGAATCAATCAGGGTAATGGGGGAAGGCCAAATGTAATAAATAATACAATAGCAAGTCTAACTAATGACCCATTGCCAAGGTGCGGCGTATCACAGTAATATCGTCCCCTTGTACCGAAGCCTGCTAATAATCTCAGGGTGCCTCTTCCCGGCTGCCTCGCCGTGTGCTGTTCTCTAGATGATGAAGCGTCGCCATAAGGCAACACCTGTGCAATTAAATCCTACGAATTCCACTCTCACGTTACATTAATTTCAGGCTTTTTCTAAAGGCATAGCGATGAGCGCACTAATAATGTGGTCTACTTGACTCTGTGTCTCGCTGAAACAGGGCATCTAATTAGGTAACGGTAATTAATTAGAGATAAACGGAGCTAATCAGGGCCTGTTAGCACTCTTCTCCTTTCTTGGCATTAAGACACCACCAAGGTCTACTGCTTTCTCATTGGCTGGCCCAGTGGCCCTATCATCTTTGAAAAAGAACATGAGAAATAATTTTCTTTAATAGAAGCACTGGGAAAGTCCGTAATGGTAGTCCATTTCCGTTTGACCAGAGCCCAACGAGGAAACAGGGTGCCTTCTGGGATGATCCTCCACACACGCTGAAGGGAGAAATGGGCTGCCTTTTCCCTTGGTT
The DNA here is from genome assembly GCA_016801105.1 of Esox niger. Lineage (NCBI taxonomy): Eukaryota > Metazoa > Chordata > Actinopteri > Esociformes > Esocidae > Esox > Esox niger. The sequence goes on along the minus strand of JACXGJ010001610.1, from coordinate 63,403 downwards.
TCATTCTGTTGGGATGAGACTATGTTGTAAATTATCTGTTGTATGTTTTTTTAGGGCGCTTGCTTCTTTAAAGATAAGCACTGTGCCTTTTATATAAACTGTGTCAGCTACTGTACTGGATGTTAAATTAGGAGATCCATTTTAATGAAGCATTTTGGATGAAAAAACATATCACCATAAAACTTCAGTGCATTTGTTAAAGTCGGAATGAAAAAAAAACACAAATGTGATAAAATGGTAATAAAAATGATAAACGCAAATTTAGCTGGTTCCCACATTCCCCCTCACTATTAATTGGTAATGTAGCTGGTACGACTGATTTTGCTGATGGTGGGACTGTAGATGCAGCGCGATGTTTAACACAGCATCACATTAAAAGGGTATGAGGATATGAATCTGTGACTGCCTGTGTTTCATACCTCCATCGTTTCATGAAGAATACATTATACCCCCCATGCGCCAAATATTCAGCAAGCTATAATTTCACTTCTAATTATAAAACAGGGGGGTCTGACTTATGAGAGGAGCCTAAAATACACACACACACAAGGGAACTTAACTGTTCCTGTACAGCATTAATACCCTGGTGATGTTCTACCAGAAGGAAGGCCTCTCCTGTCTCCTGTTCTCTCCTGTACCTATCATGTACAATTGTCCCAATTAGATGCTCCAAGTCTCCACAGAGGGAGTGGAACTGTTATAAAACAGCAAGTTAATGGTTATCGTAATGGATGTTGACTTTGTATTGAAATAGACTGAAAAAGAATGCATAACACAGAGGGAAAAAAAGAGGAGTGTTAGAAATATTATTGAGAATTGAGGTAGAGGCTTGCTGGGATGCTTCTGGCTTCTGTGGTGTCCTGGGTCCTTCACTCCTTCATGAGGAGGAATAATTTAGGAAATGTTATTATTTTCTTCCCCTCCTCTTCTTTCCTCTCATTTCCTCTACTCCCCCTCTCGGCACACTTGGGAGTGTTCAGCCTGCTACAAGGAGGCAGGGTTGCTCCCTCGACACACATCATTAGAAGGGGTTTTACTAGCGACAAGCAAGCTATTTGGCTGTCATTGCGATTGTTTGAAGAGAATATGTTTCTGTAGTGTACTCAGGGGAGACTCGCCACATCAGGACAGAGAAAAAAACAAAACAGGCAGATCACCCTTCAGTGCTTGACACTGCTGTTATGCATTTGTCAATATGAAGGCTAATAGATTAGAGCCCGGCAGGCCTGCAGGTGTAAATTGGACGCTTGCCGACTGCTAGCCGCCCCCAAATGTTACTTGACCTCTAACCCTTTTGGCAGTATTTCACTGACCTTGTGTTTGCTAATTGCCGTGAAGTATAATGTTGTATTATATCTTGTCATTTGAACACTGAATGTGTAACGGTCTGGGAATACTTGGCGCAGTTGAGTTAGAGTACTGTATCTTAGTGGATAATAGCACAGGACCATCGGCGTGTAGAAACATTCAGATGTAATTTTCAGGCACACTACGCAAGAGGATTGCGTCTCCTAGAATGAACACTGACAGCGTTGATGCATTTCTAATCACCTTTTAAACCCGGATATTTTACTACTGCTAACCAACATCTACATACATCGATGTAAGGTGTCGTGAAATGTGAAATATCGAAAACACTGAAATCACATCCGGAAGATAAGTACAATGGTGACACACTCTAGAGCTGTACATTGGGAGGGAACCACTGGGCAGGCACATAAAAAGCCTAATGTCGGTGCCCTGCGTTGATGTAAAGTAGAGACAGCGGCAGCTGAGCTGGGGGCCCGGACGGTCGTTTGGCGCTGTGCGGACGTGATTGACTGTCAGGCGGGGAAGGTGGTCCGTAATGCTGCCATCTCCGGTCCACTGTGCCGCGTTATTCCCGGTGAAACCGGTTACATTAAAAATGAGACAGAATGAAGGCGGAACCTGTGTCCCAAATGATACCTCATTCCCTACAAAGACTAGTGGGCCCACTTCAGATGTGGGGCACTAGACAGGGAACATTGAGCTGTACGCGAGGCAGACGCGGCGGCGGTCCCCGTAGTACCGCCTCCCCTCTGGGCCGGGTGGTGTTGGCCAGTCTGAGCCTCCGCCGCGGCTTCAGACGAGGAGGACGGGAGGAGGACGGGAGGAGGAGACAGGGGCATCCTCTCAGCCCTACAAACGTACAGGGCTGCTGTGGTTAACAGACAGTGTGGCAGCACAATCGGCAGCGCTCAGATGAGATGAAAAACAAAAGAAATAGGGAAACCAACAAACACGGGCGGGCGGGCTCTCGCGTACGCGCGCACGTGGAGAGCAGTCGTTTGTTTCTCGCCCTTGATGTCTGAATGATGTTTGTGTTCCATATTTCTGTTGCTCACCGTGGGTAAAACAGCCAAAACACGATAGCGACCTGGGACAAGTCTGATTCCCTACAGACAGAGGAGAGGAGAGAGGAAAAGGAGGAGGGATTAGGATAGATGGACGGATGGATGGCGGGTGGCAGTGTTAGACAACGTTGCAACACTTGGCTGCGTGTCCACCAGTATCTGCGTCAGCGGCGCTGATTGCAAGGCACCCGCTGGCGCTGTTTAGATAGTTTGACTACATCAAGCTCTCTTCCAGACGGCTCTTACTGGTGCCATTAGACGAGGCTGAAGATGAAAGGTGTTTCGGTGGATTTAAAATATTGTTGATTTTCCGTGTAATGATAGCTCGTGCAATTAAGCGCTGGCTTCAGGCTCTGCGTGTCCTTGTGTGAAAAATCTCAATTATATATGTGCATGAGCATTAAAGTCTGTGTGTGTGTGTGTGTGTGTGTGTGTGTGTGTGTGTGTGTGGGGGGGGGGTGTGGGGGGGCCCGTGTGTGTGTTCACGTGTGTGTGTGTGTGTGTGTGTGTGTGTGTGTTCACATGTGTCTGTATGCGTATTATGCTCTCAGACAGATTTTCAATGTTGGTAATTAGTATGTTCATAGCATACAGTGTACAGGTCTCGTTTGCTAACACTATTTGGAGAGTTATTCAGTTTAACAGCTGCTTTCATATTCAGACACTTGTACAGCACAGAAACCTATTATTCCACAAAAGGAACATTTTATCAATGTTCCTTTATTAAAGGCTTAAACAAATACATCTGTAATTAATTAAGAAATACAGTACTGGTCAATTCCTTACACATAAGTGATAGTTCTACACAAAAGGTTTGTAAACTAATATCTATCCTGGAAGTGTCTGCGTACTTAAATGTCAGTGTCATTTACCCTCGTAGCATTTATTGAAATAAACCCTTTCTGACAGCGACTATTTCCTCTTGGGTAGAACCATAAGAAAGAAATATTTCTTTGTGTACCAGACTAGGATTTTCATGGTATGGATGACATGATATTTTATTGTTTGTCTGAGTGTGTAAGGAGATGCAGATATGTTGATGGTTGTGTGTGCATACAGTATATGTGTGTGTGCGTGCGTGTGCGTCTGTGGCGCTACACACGTGTACCCACGTGTTTGGTTAGTTTAGGGCTGTAGGGTAGATTGTCAAAAGGGCTGAAATTGCCATGAGAGTAATTGTGTTGTTCCATGACATTCACTTCTGCTAAATGTAATCACTTTAAATAATGTCAGTGACATCTTGTGAAGTATTTGGTGGAAGAAGAGCCACAATGTAGGGCAGGCATCATAGTGTGTGATCCTGACTGTCTGTGCCTTATCTTCCCTTTCATTAGAGATGAACAGCCCGGGGTTGGACGGGGGCGGCTGGGTGGGGGGGAGGGACGGGAGACAGGGGTAGAAGGGGAGGGTGCTTGTGTGTGTGTGTTCATGCAGGGGGTGGGCAGTGGGTACGGGAGGGGGTGGTTTTGCTGTGAATGGTAAACAGAATTGTAACAGTTACATCTCCAGCGTTCTGCCCAGAAGACAAAAGTGACTGATGATTCATATTTGTTGCACAATGCACCATCGGGCTGAACGTTGTGAACATTTATTGCTAGTGCCAGGCTCTTTCAGCTAGAATTTCATCACGCCAACTCTGGCCCTGTGAAATCCCTTGGAATGTTCCAGTCACACAGTGGGCTTGATAGGACAAAAGAGCGCACATTTCATCAACAGTGGCTACATGATGTGCTCTTCCCGTTCATACCTCCAGGCATGATGCCGGAAAATTCCGCGTGAACTTTCGACACTTAAATGCTAAAACGTGACTGATTTGGGATGATAATGGGGGCCTTAATAGAAGCTGATCTCTTTGCGATGGCTTGGAGGAGTCGTCCTATCGTATCGCACGCTGGCTGCCGTAATGCAATGTGAGCAGACAGCTTCGCGAGACGAAAGAAAGCTCCTATGGAAGGAAGGGTAGAGATACTGAAGGATAACACAATGCACAATCCTTCTCGCTGGCTGAGACGGAGACATGTCTACTGGGGTGTTGCTATGTATCAGGATGAGATCGGAGAAGAGGAGAGCAGGAGACTAGAGAGGTAACAGGAGACAAGGAGGGAGGGAAGAGGGAGTCAGGGAGAGAGAGGAGAGAGGGAGAGACAGTAAGTGTATCTGGCAGAGTGAGGATCGAGGCGAGGAGGGTTTGACGGTGTAAAAATGGAGCTGACCCTTCAGCCCTCTAAGATCCACAAATGGACGGAGGCGTCGTACGGGACAGGCCTGGAGTCGGAGACCGACCTGCTCAAGGTTGTCAGCAGCCAGGGTCAACCTTCACCCAGCCCCCCCTTGAATACTATAAACAAGCTGCTGCCTGGCTGGACGAAAGAAGCAGCCTAAAGAGCCAGGAGCAGGGTTCTTCCATGGTAATTCTCAGCCTCTATTGTCATGGCGAATTGGCCCTGGATGGTTGAGGGGTGTGTCCCAAGTGGCACCCTATTCCCTTTTTGGTGCACTCGTTTTGACCTAAACCCTATGGAGGATTGGGAGCCATTGGGGACGCGGTTCAGGATTGCCCTTAAGGAAGGGAATGCTCCTCTTGTCTTGTCATTATGAGACTAAAACAGAGCTAACAGGCAGCACCTCCAACAGGGAGGGAACAAACACACAAAACGCTGAGCGATCATGGTAATGATATGGTAATTATTGATGTGGTTACAGTGTAATTAGTGTCCTCTTAATGAAAGCGATACTAATGCTCTAGCAATCTAGTGGTAATTTATATTGAGAAACCAGAAAGGATTAGAAACAGTTAGGGGGAAGTTCCTCTCTTTCCCTTCCCTGTTGTGACGCTTGTTTGTGAGTGCAGGGGGGTGGTTGTGGCTGATCTAATCTGCGCATCCAACTTGTCTTTTTTTAATAAATGTATTTATCACGGGCTCAAGCTTTTTTATTGCGTTGCAATTACTGCCTTCTTCCCAGACCCACAGGGTTCTAGCCTAAATAAATGCACGTTAATACTGTATAGGGGTCGGGTTGACATTTTCTGACGCAGCACTTCAGTTCTTTTACATGCTAGAGCAGTGACGCTGCCAATATTCTGTAAAAGACAAGCGGTCTGTGGCTGTCAGTCACGTCATCAGCGAGGTGGTGTCTAGCTGTGACCCAGTTCGGTGGCAAACCGTGTGGACTCTGCTAAATGAGTGCTGGCTAAGAAGTTGAATTAGTAATGTGTGTGTGTGTGTGTGTGTGTGTTTATGTGTTGCAGATGTTTGGTGAAAAGTGTCAGTAGCTGCCGTTGGGTGCTCCAGGGATCTAAGTTGGCTTGTCCCCTGCCCGTGTACTGCTGCAGCACTGGTCAAATATGGAATCCATTTGTCGCTATCAAAAGCATGAATGCCTAAAAATATACATATCTTTAGTGGAATGAATAATAGTATATAATAGTAGAATAACAATAGAGTTCGACAGGGCTTTATCGGCTTGATGTGGCTAGGCCTGGGTCATATTGGAGGAGAGGCCTCATTTAGGGCAGTAAATTCATCATGCTTCAGCCATGTTTCACATAATCCAATAAAATCAAGTTTATGATCAGAGATCAATTCATTTACTGCAATTGCCTTTGGAGCAAGGGACCTAACATTTAGGAGTACCATTTTGAGATGCGAGGTAGTATAGTCATTCTTATTTGTGACCGGGATGGAGGAAGGTTTTATCTTAATAAGGTTGCTATTGTTAGCGCTTCCTTGTTTAACGTTTCTCAGCGTTTCTTTAACGTTTCTAATGTTATCATTATAATAACATTGTTACTGCAGTCTGGTTAATCTACCTCAAGGCTTTTCTCTGTGATTACACTGATAAGATGCAGTAACTGCAATCAGGTCAATCTGCATTCAAGCTTCTCCTTGTAGCACTAATAAGGAAACTGTAACGAAACAAATCTACTTTTAGGCCTTTTCTCCTCAGAGTGAATATCAGAGAACACATCATGCCCACTCGCAGAGGAGAGTAAGGCTAAAAAAGAGAGGAAGGAGAGGAGAGACGGGGCGAATGAGAGGAAGTAGAGAAGAAAGAGGACGATACAGAGGGAGGAAGGGGAGGAGAGAGGGCTGGAGATGGAACGGGAGGGAGAGTATGTGGCAGAGAAAGGGAGGAGAAAGGAAGAAAGGAAAGAGAACAGGAAACCGCCAGCAGTGTCACGCGCTTCTTGCATTATTATTATTTCTGATGCGTTTAATATCCCCGGTTTTAGCTTTGAAGACAATCTGTGGGGAATATTGAATCCAAGCATTCCTTTCTGGTACAGACCAAAACGTAACTAATTAGCCCCATACCTATAGGCACACTTTCACATTTCCCCCCTTTTCTTCATCATATTATTAGGGATGCCTTTGCTCTTGCTGACTCCCTCTCTCTCTCTCTCTCTCTCTCTCTCGCCACCCTGCCCCTTTCTTTCCCCTCCTCTGTTGTCTAGCTATCACACAATGCCACTGGCGCTTTATTTAGTTCCTTTTTTTGCATGCAAATTGGTGCTGAGTGCTTTTTACCAGCATCCTCCCATCCTATTAGTGTTTGTGGCCCGCGGAGGGCCCTCTTCTCCTCTACACTTAGGGATTCTGACTTAGAGCGCGTACCGTATCCCTGTACCATCGTTACTCTCTATCCAGCACTGTGACTCCTTAAGGCCCTTTTAACCCAGTCCACAGCACCTCAGTCTCATTAGTTAGAGGAGGTGGTACCGCCGCTCTACTGCTTTACACGAGTTCAAAGTTACACAGAAATCCGTCTGTCATGCTAAAGTTAAGCTTGGGACCTTTTAGAATGAATTTGTGAAATCAATAGGGCTGTCCCTGGTGGCACACCCACCACCCGCTCTTTCTTTCAACGCTCCACCACCGCTCTCAACATACCACCCCACCCTTCAATAAACTTGTCACACATTCTTTTAAGAATATCTCGGTGATAACCTGCAGCTAAATGATGCACACTAAAGAGTCTGTTTTACTAGCCAAAGGGCCCAGCGAGAGGTTCTCCCTGTCACGTGAACGGGTGTTATTCACAACAATATGCTAAGTTCGGTCACCTGGGAACACCTTAAAAATTTTAGATTCATGGATTAAAACATTTGGAAAGTCATTATTTAAAGAAGTTACCTTGCATGTTTTCACAGAGCTGGATTCAAAGAGGCATTCCACTGATACACTGCACAATCCAACAGTAGAATGTTCCCTTAGCTTCTTTCGCATTTTTCCAACGCTGGTAGGTGCAGGTCAAATCAATCTGAAACATACAGTCCATGTATACTACTACACATGTAGACTATATTGAACGTACTATAAAACGAGGATTCTGTATTTAAACTATAGGGCATTTGGCCAATTTGACATGGGTCGACATGATGGAGAATACTTGATGGTTTGTGGTGTCACGGTAGCTGTCAGAGTGGTGAGCATACATTTATTTCCAGAGTTGAACTTCACTCTCATTACTCATTAAAGCTTGTTTTTAGCTACAAATACGGTGGCAACTGCACAACACTCTCCATGCTGTGCATTGCATGTGAATATCCGAAAACACCTTGGCTGACACATTTTTATTGGCAAAAACATATTGCTTGAAAAGTAAACAGTCCAATATCATGTTTGTTTGAAAGAGAGGGCACATTTAAGATGTACTTTGCCTCGCTGAGAGAAGGATAGTACACTGCTCTGCAAAGAGGTGGTCAGATTTGTCCTGAGGCATGTCTGTGTCGATGAGATGCCTTCTGAAATGCTGCATCCAGACATGCACAGAGAGTGAGAGAGAGAAGAGGTGTGGAGAGAAAAGAGGGAGAAGAAAGGAGAAAAAGAGGAGAGAGAGAAGAGGGGATAGCATTCAAAGTCTATGTGCCATTTATTATGACGTGGGTAGCTTCACAGGACAGAAGCAGATTTTAACAGCGTTGTAAAGCATTTTGACAGGGTCTCTGAAGAGTTTCGTGATCACTGACTATAAAACTATGCAGATGGTTGCAGATGATCAGTAGTGTGATAGGAATACAAATATGATGACTGCAGTAAGTCTTATGTGAAACTGTTTCTGACAGGACAAAAGAGAAGCAATACTTTAACTGAGGCTTTGGTGATTTACAGATACAGAGCTCTGATTAGTCTACTACAACAACTTGTAGCACACTCTGTAAAACTAGAAATGTGTATTTTCTAAATACAAAAATGAGTGTGTGTACTGTATATTTGCTACATATATATATATATCATTTTTTGGAAAACACTACATTTTCTTTTGTGAAATGTTCTACCGTACTACTGTTCTACTATACAAATCACATATCTGCCTTTATTAATAACATACAGTAGCTATTCCATACAGAACCGAAGGAGAACTCCAGAAATAATGTTGGAATGTTTAGAACATTATAAACTGGGTGGTTCAAGCCCTGAATAAGTATGCATGTGCTGAATGATGTATTCTGTGAATAAAAAAAAAAGAGGAATATGATACATATTGTGTAATGTTACTAAGCCTACTACAAGACATTACCCTTTAAACTACCCCCTTCATCCAATTGTAACAGCCAATCAAAGCCATAATACTACATAGCCTGTACATCTACTACTACATCATTAAACTACACTGATATCCAACAAATATGATTTATAGTAAATGTAGCTATTCCACAACACACTCATTGTCTGTGAGACGTGGGTACAATATGAAGTGGATAATACCCACAACATTGGTAAATGTGTAAGTCATAGACGTTCTGTAACTGCTCTAGCCTCAAAGTGGAATTGGGTTCATCAAAGACTACACATATTTTTTTATACAAATGAGTAAATACATTACAACAGAAAGGTAGCAATCATTTTCCCCTGAAATTAAAGGTATTAATCCTTTTCAGAAGTTTTGAAAAACATTAACTCAGTTTTATAGTAGGAACCTCAAATAAAATAGCTATTTTCCAAAAACAAAGATGCAACCCTAACATTTTTCCTCAGAGAACGAGATGTTTTGTTATTGACCTCTTAAAATATCCTCCAGATTTGTTTTCCGACAGCTCAATTATTAAAGCTCATCGATAAGTCCATAGCATACTCAGAGTAAATTCCTAACTTTCAATATGTGCATCTTTTTACATTGTTGCAAGCAAAATTATCACGCTAATGTAATAATTCGCACATCTCAAGCCTTACAATGTTTTCAAAACTGCCAAAGATGAATTTGAATAGGGGCCAAAAAGAAATATAGTTTTTTTGAGCTTGCCATTTGTTGTGATGACATAGCCATTTAAATGTTCCTGAAGTTAGGGGGCATTTTAGTCATATAAACATTATTGGACATTTTGTGGGATAAAAACACCACCTGGTTTTCAAGAATGTTCAAATTGAAAATAGGACATTCCAAAAGAATTCCAAAAGAATGTCCCATTGAAGACAAATGTCTGGACCTCTAACCAGCTTTACAATACATTTTGACATTTTAGTATATTAACACGACACATTCATCAGCAAGAGCACGCTGTGTCACAAAGTCCTTTATATAAAATAAGGTTTAAGCTACAGTATATATTAATATGGAAGCCGTTTAAGTTCATTTGAAGTCATGTTTTTAGATAATTGGTGTTTAAGGTGAGGAAAATATTTTGACAAACCTATTTAGCTTTCAAATTATGTCAATTATTTTTGTTTATCTTTTCCAGTGATGTGGCCATGTATGTCTAATGACATGATATGGTGCAATAAGTATAATTTCAGTGCCTCCAACTCTTAGGGCTGGTAGACCCTTAAGGTTTTGCATAAATTCAAACAGTAAATAAGGTACTTTCCTTATGCTATAAAACAGCAGATACTTTCTCTACCCCCCAAAAAACTGATACTTTCCTGACACTACAAAACAGACACTCAGAAATGTTGCCCTTCAATTAACTCCATTAAAGCCCATATGAAGGGCAATTAAAGCCATATGAAGAGTTGTCACCACTGTACGTCCCAGATCTGTACCTGTTTCCCAAATCACTCCCTATTTACACCAACTTCTTTTGACCGGAGCCCTTTGGGCCCTGGTTGAAAGCAGTGCACTTTACAGAGAATATGGCAGCATTTTGGACATAGTCTGTGTGTTCCAGCTGGATGTTTACGGAGGTAATTCAGGTTAAGGACCTTGGATACACAGCACAGGCCCACCTGGGAACACAACCTTCTGGTCACAAGTCTGCTGCTGTGCTAATTGGGCTGGAGGTATAACTCACAGGGTTTTATATGTAATTAAATCCACATCACAGGCTTCTGCTAATGACTCCCATGGTTGCATGTAAGGTGGTGGGTGAAGGGATAGTGAAAAGCAGTATATAAGCAGTGTAAAATGCATCATCATTACTGCTCATCCTTGCTTGTATATTCAATAACAATCTTCTTGTAAAATGACATTGGCCTGTAATTAATTTTTAAATATGTTCTAAAGTCATAACCGGAGGATTGTTGTTCTTTCTACAATGTTTTATCACTTTAATGTGTTCGATGGATATACTTTTCTAAAACTCTGGTGTTATAGTCTTCTTAAATAATATTAATAATAATTAACATCACAGTAATATATCTTTGAATTGTTTTAATGTGATGGTAGCTTTTCAGCTGTCACACAACAGTAGTCCGATGTCTACACAAGCTTCAATACTGTCAAAGTTAGCACTATTATGGTTCTTGCTCCACTTACGTAACTGTTTGTGTTATTCGTGAGTACAGTACCATATGCCTGTAATAACTGGTACTATGCATGGGGGACACCTGTGGTTCCATTTGTCTGATATTAACAATGTTTCCTATGTGTGTCATCCAGCATCACGGTCCCCTTTAACCTATGTATGTTGCTTGAACCGTGTGGAATTGGGTGGTCACTTCTTTGGCTAATTAGTGTAGCGTTAATGTGCCCAGCTTCCCTGGGGTTTCTGTGGTGCCTCAGTGATTAGGGTGCTTAGGGTGTGTGTGTGTGTGTGAGTGTGTGTGTATGGTGGTGGTGGGGGGGGGTTGGCTGACATGACCATGTGGTTGAAGCACTGCTGACATTAGCCCATAGGCAGCCTGGGGGGAGGCGGTAGCAAGCCCTTATCTTACTGCCCAGTTGGCCCATCACCCGTCCACTCAGTCCCTGCAAGAATGGGGGGGCTGAAGGCTCTGCCGTTCAAGCTGCTTACTGCCCCACAGTAGCAATGACCCAAGCCACGCAAAGCATTCATGATGCTATACAGAGAGGAGATGCCTATTCCTCATATAGCACGCTCCTTCCCATTTTTACATTTTACATTTGAATCATTTACAGAGCGACTTACAATTTCCCCACACTACATTTGACCAGAGCAGAGGTGGTCGTTTGAGACCCAACCCTGAGTTTGTCCTCTCCCATCCTCATCCTTAAACCCAGTTCTATGAGGTCATTACAGGTATGTAGGCCGCACACTGCCCTTCCGGCATGCTCTGCTCTCTGACCGCTGGTGGACCAAGCCAGAACATTCCGGAGCTGAGGGCAGGCAGGCTGCAGTGGACCACAGAGAGACGGATGTTAGCGTGAGGCGCCTTGCCAAGTGCCCTCACTTATACCATCATGGATGTTGATTTCAATTAGCTCAATCACATGCTACCAGGTTGACCTTTCCTGTAAGGACAGCCAGGGTTACGGTCTTTTGTTCCATTTCCTCTCAGTATTCACCACCAATGCCTTGGGGCAGCTAGCAGTGTTAAGCTGTGTGGTTGGCGGGTGTTTGTGTGGCTGCCGGCAGTGGTCTAACCTCACTCATCATCTCGGTTCTCCTCGGTTAGATTGGCCAAGATGTTACAACCTTTCAGCGCCGGTTTGCCAAGGCTCGTTGGTCAGGCTTGACGACCACCAGAGGGGAGGAGTCAAGGAGGGAAAGAGGGAGGGTGAGGAAAGTGGGCTAATGAGGTAAAAGACAAGGCCAGTAATCAGTCGGAGCAGTGGTTGGTCCTGTCCTGATGGCTGTGTGGTGGCAGACTGGTGGTTGATGACTAGGGCTGACTGACTGGCTGGCTGCTGGTGGTGCCTGACTGATTGATGCTAGCCTGTTCTCTCATGCAGAGCGCTGCCATGTATGCCCCACTGTGTAAACACAGTCACCGTGGTGATTCTCTTAGCTCCTTAGACCTTGCATTGGTCAATGGCCAGGGTTGGTTAGCTGAAATGCTGCCCCGAAAGAGACCAAATAGCTTAGACTATAGGTAGCCCACTGAAGCTAATGAATTTTGCCATGAAACAGTCTGTTTTTTACAATAGATCAAATTAGGATTGATCGCTGGCAAAATATACTAAATGAGACATTTAGGGATCTACTAAATTGAATTAGATGCAGATACAGACATTCAGGTAGCTACAGTAGCTCAGACAGATAAGGATGATATCTGTATGAATAAGGATGATTAATTAAAAACATACCAGTGGCTAGGATTCACTAGTTTCACAAAGCATAGCCAGAATAGCCTAACCAGCTATCTATAGCTCGCAGCAGCTGCTTACATATTTCCCAAAAGCTGGACCCTAGCTGTTATCTCACAAACACCTGCGTAATCTCTTAAAATGCATCCCATATGCACTGAAATGCATACTACCTATTCACCAATACGTGAACACACAAGTCAACACATTTTTTACGCTGCTAGCATGGACCTGGAGGGAGCGCTGCAAGCATGGACCTGGTGGGAGCGCTGCAAGCATGGACCTGGTGGGAGCGCCGCTTGCGCAGAACTTAGCAAGACCCCTGACCCCAGATTTTTACCCATTTTCCCTCAACCCTGACCAAAACATGTTGTGTTGGAAAAATATAACTTCTGCATTAAGGTTACTATTGCATTATTGTGTTCTAAATCATTCATTCTTACTAGGAAATGTTTAGAGAATGACATAGAAAATATTGTGCTTTTTAATAAATGTGAATAAATACTAATAAATAAATATGTCTATATGATTCCAATTCCTAGTTCATTCAGAATAACTACAAAAATGTCTAACAAATCAAATTAAATGTATTGACTTGGATTTCGGATAACTGACAAATGACCCACATGCCATTGTGTCACAGTACAACTTAACTCTATGAGATCATATAGCAAGCACATGCAATACCTATTAACATCATGTACTTCACTGGTGTCAAGTTAGATCCTAGTGTCTTGAGAGCCCAGTGGGGGGAGGCAGTCCATGTCTTTAAATATCCTCAATTCTACTGAATCTGGGAGCTGGGTCAGCCCTGGCTGGGTCTAGGGCCTATGGGGGCCAAAGCAGTGTGTACCTCTTCCCCTTCCCCCCTACCTTCCCACCAGGCTTCGCTCTCTTACAATGTCCCCTCCATCCCAAACGCTGAGCTCAGGGCCAGAGATAACTGCTTCTCCAGAGATGGCCCTTTGCCTAAAGCTGCCTTACACATCTGTTTAAGGATGTAAGGATATCCAAGATGTACATCTTTTAAAATGGTTACCATTAATCACATGGAGACAGTCAATGAAGATATCAGGAGGCCAACCAATGGCAACGGGAAATACCAAATAATCTTGGAAATGGGCAAAGTTCTGGGTAGGGTTGCAAAGTTACTGGTTATTTACTAATTTTACAGAAAATGTGTGTAACTTGGTTCATTAACTAGGAATAAATAGCAACCTATGGTCATGTACACTTTTTAAAATGTACCTTTTACAATGTTCACTGCTGTGCAAAAGCATTAGGCACCAGATTTAAGAAATCCACTTATTTGGGATTATTTATTTGATAATATATATATATACAGTATATATATATATATATATATATATATATATATATTAAAAAGACAAATATTTTAAAAATCAACACTTATTACCCAAATAAATGGTATTAGTTTGACTTTCGGTTGCCTACATCTTTTGCACAACACTGTATACTATAGTATTGCTTGTTTATATATGCGTCCTTTATAAAAAGTGTTTCAAATATTTAAACAGAACATAAAATAGCCTAATTCATATGAATCAAGCATCTACCAATTTTAAAAATGATTTTCAACTAACTCTGCATCTCTTACTACTATTGACATTTTGCTTAAACATTTATTACATAGCAATATTGACATTGACATTAAAATGAATGTATGTGAAACTATATTTCATAGAGAAACCTTTGGAGCATAGTTACAGACCCCTGGGATTGTAACTCAAATAGTGTTTAGTTGTCATATGATAAAGTTCTCACCAAAACATTACATTTACCAAAACTGTTGTAGTTAGAAAGTTAACAGTAAAACACCCTCTTTTAGCATTCACAGCTCTGCTAGCACCTCAAAGAACAAATAACATGGTGAAGGTTTCCTTCAGCCAATGGAGCAAGGATGGACAGTTAATCTATCTGTTGTTAAATATGCAGAGGTTATTACCCAGAAGGTTTTCCAAAACACATAATTTGATTTGATGATTAGATGTCACCACCCCAGAATACCCTAGCACAAAGGTGACAAACTATATACTCCCGTAGGGGCTTTATTTGCTGTAGCAAGTGTCCTTGAGTTCAAATTAGCAAAAAAGTGTCCTCTTTATTTATTTTCCAAATGCCACATGTATCGAAGACTGCTTCCTATGGTCCCGGCTAATAATTGTTTAGCCTGCATGCTTGATGATAGACAGACATGTCATAGCTATCATCATCAGTCGGTTTTACCATCATCATAACGTAGTCTGTTATAAATAGCTTATAAAATGTGTTTGTGAGATACAATTAAAAGAAAGGTTTTCTACTTCTAACATTTGTGACTTCATTTATACTGCAAGGCATTCATGTACAGCATTGTAAAGAATGCGCTATCTCTGTTTCATCCGAGTAAACATTTTTTTTTATTACAGTACTGGGCAAATGTCTTTGGCAGCTGGAAGTGGAAATAAAGCAGTTTATTTGGACAAGTGTTAATTTGTAAAAAATAACAATACGTATATTTTCTCTTAAAAGTAGGCACTTTTCTTTATTATTTAGCACATTTTTAGTACGCATACTATATTTTTCATGTTTACTTTTTGAATGGGGATGTCTGCCCTATTAGATATTTGGTTTGTCATGAATAGTATCCTTCTCTTTCTCATTTTCCAGTCACTTGTCTCTTTGTCATTGACACAGCTGACTATAGATAGAGATGTCAAACTGGACCTCTGAGGTTGTTGGGTCAGAGAACCTCTTCACTACTGTTGACCTTCAACCAGACAGATTTAGCCACTGTCAGGGCACGCACAGAAACACAGAAACACAGTGGACATCTCTCTGACTTCCCCCATACACCACACCAGTCCCTTCTGTGTCTCCCGACAGCCATGATGAAGATACCCCTTTTGATTTTCAACCCATCATCTATGTGTTGCTTATATATTCAAGATGTATAATTCCTTGGGTAAAACCTTAGGTCAGGATAGTAAGAGACCCAGCCTCATCAACTCTTTTGTGATCCCAGCCCACTAATAAAGACATCAGTGTTGGATTTTTGCCCCCTGTCATCTATTGTATTAAATGGCTAGAGAGTCAGGATGCAGATTCTGGGATTATTCTCATAAAAAAGGTCTGAGCTGAGCACTTAGAGAGATTATCGATTTGTCTTTATATATATATATATATATATATATATATATATATATATATATATATATATATATATATGCACATATACATTTGGCTGTGTAATCGTATTAAACGTGTGAGAAGATAATTTGCAGATTGCTTGTTTTTGATGAGAAAAAGTTTGACACTTCACCCATTTGACAGCTTAGTTAGTGGTCTGTGGAGCCGTGATATATCACACTTCATGTTTTTCAATTTGAAAGCCACACATACAAATGCGAGTCAGAGAATTATTTGATAACTGGCTTATGTTATTTTCTAGTGTCCACTTCCTTACACTATCTTGCACAACCAGGCAAACAAAATCTTATAAAATCAGCACATCCACACCCCACATTGTCTTTTCTTTATGTTTCTAGGTTGTCCTACTAAGGTCATACACCCTCTTTCAAAAAAGACATATCAGATTCACAACATATTAAAACGTCACAAATTGAAGAGGTAAAAATCACACATTGTCACATCGCTAAAACAACACATGTCAGACCAATAAGACACCGCCACAGTTTTCAGGACAAAACAACAACCTCTTGACTCCTCGCTACCAGGTTCTTCCTCCTCCGTCCCCTCCTATATCTGTCTGAGTTTCCCAGACAGTGTGTGTGTGGAGGTCAGAGGTCATTGTCAATGTGTACCCAGGTCTGCAAACAGCTCATTAGCCAGGCTGTAGTATCACTGAGGAGAGGGACAGAGCTCCTGAGAGTGACTTGCTACTCCACACACAAACACACACAAACAATGTGTAAGTACCTTTGTGTGTTTGTGTGTGTATGTGTGTGTGTGTGTGTGTGTCTGTGGTAACAGACCTCTGATTTGTTTAGAAACCTCACAGGGGATTCACTCCTTCACAGTGTTAGTTCTGTTTGCCTCATGCCTCATTAATAATTAAGTTGTGTCAACCACGTGTTTACACACATGTAACATCGTGTCAAAGACAGGATGAAAAGGCAATGTCATGATGAGCTTTGTTTGTTTAAGTGGTGCACTTCCCATCCTGTATTATTCAATATTCACTGTAAAGCAAATAACGCATATGACTGCAAACATTTCTCTCCTCCATTAAATGGCCAATGAGCCTTGTGTTTTTTTTAGCTTTGATTAAATATAAACTCTGGCAGAACAGCTATGGTCAAATGCCTAAACGTATTTTTGCAAATCACTTTCATTAAACTTAACAAATAGTTTTAATTTATTATTGCTTCATTTCGTTTATAGTGTTTTGTCTGCTGAAAATCAGCACATTGTGAACCGTTTCAAATGTATTTACGGTTTCTGACAATACTAGGTGTAAATGAGTCAACTGCCCCACAGATGACTGATTTATTAAATGGCTTTATCTGTGGTAGGTCTTAAGCAGGTCCAATATAGGGACATATCTAGCTAATGGACAGCTTCTCCCTTCACCATACATTATTTTAATTAACAGTTGTGTTTCCACGTGAATGGATGAATTGGATTGTGATAATACAAGTGAAATGCTCCATTTTATTTTTCATCCGAAAATATTTGATTAAATGTTTATGGAATTCCTTTGGAGAATATGTATGAAAGGAAAGTAATTACTTCATTAAAACCGTGATTCTGCATCTTTTCATTGTAATATTTCCAAATTTCCTTTTCGGGTTCATAAAGTTAAAAAAAAGCTGTACTAGGCCTTTTCATTCCATCTATGGAATGTAGAAGAGGTTTTGAATCCAAAATCGCTCTACCTGCAACTAAAATGTTTCTAACTGGAACCCAAAAATAGATATTGAAATGGCTCCACAGGCATACAGTAGCCACATTACGTTTTTGGAACCTTCATGGAGAGTGTCTGATTTTGTTTTTCTGACAAGAAATTGTCTGATCCTATTTTGTCAGCTTTGATGCTGTTTAGTAAGTGATACCACATTCTACTTTACATCTACTACAAAAGCCACAGATAAAATTAAATATCCGGATTTCCCCCTTCCTTCCCATTTCTTGCAAATTACCAACATTTGAGCCAATGTTCCTCCATGATCTTCCTCATCTGTAGTGTTAAAAACACTGACAACCGCTGTGGCAGTGTGATAGCTTGGGGAGTGGAAAACACCACATTATTTCTGTTAGAGGATAGCGGGCCCGGAGCTATGCTTCCCTTATGGCAGACTATTCCCTATGAAGTGCTCTGGTGTTAATGATGGAGACAAGATGTAGAACTGGTAGGTAATTATCAGGCTGAATAAGGGACTCTGTCATGTGTTGAAACTGAAACAGAGGACAGTTATTCATTATTATGGGACTCATACAACCCCTTATTTCCCATGTAGAGGACTCATAAAACTCCAGTCAAAAATGGTTCTGTATTCCAGGAATCGGTTTCCTGTAATTGGTTCACAGGTACAGTGAAAACCCTGGCATCATCAGGCAATTCAATAAGCGTTATCTGTCCCAATTAGCAGTCCCAGTACCTGACCCGGCTGAAGACACATCCGTGTCCAGGATAATGTATTGTTGTCGATCCAAACATTACGGGCCATGGTCATGAGTAGAGCACCACATAATAAGGAAGAAAGGTGTTGTTTAGTTCACATCCCTTAATAATGAATAATCGGTTTCTGCTTTACTGTTTCAACCTGTCCTAGAGACCCTGATTCTGCCTGATAATTACCAACCAGCGTCATCCATGGTCTAGTGTGTTTAGCTCCAATCTACATCAGCTCTTCATTAATAACAACAAAGGGTCCCAGGTTAAAAACTCATTTAATTGCCTTTATGTTAATGACATTATGAATAGCTGGAGCGACCGCATGGAGGACTGCAGAGGAAAGAGTTAGGGAGGATGTTGCCCAAATGGCACCCTATTTCCTAAATATGGCCTACTGCCCAACTAAAGCAGTGTACTATGAAGGGGTGTGGTGGAATTTAGAATGCAGGTAGTCTAATTCTGTCCAGTAGCTAGTTTGCGCTTTGCATCTCCCCCCTGGAGGCCTGTTCATTTTGCCAGCACTACAGATGTACAGCTCTGCTCTATTCCACGCTCTCCTTGCATGTGGTTTTCTCTGCTTTGCAAAACCAGAATTAATGTACAACACACTTAACCAGAAATGACAAACTTTACCAAAAATGCTCTCCAGCAAGGAATTTATGCACGCACCTACACACGCTCCAAATCCACTTCCCTGCCACACGGTAACAAATGCATACACACGCACATAGAAACAATACCCACCCTTTCTTGGTCTAACTAATATAGATTGGTACATTCATAAATGCCCCTTATGCAAACATAGATCACAGAGAAGCTCCTATTTATTCTCCCCCTCCTGTCTCCCTCCCATGTGATGAAAGTATCTACATCATTACATCCTGTTGAGGAACATTCCTTCCCACCACCTGAAATGTAGAACCCAGTTGGGCATAATTATTTTGTTTTTCTCAGGCATCCTGTTAAATGTAATTCAAAAAGCAACAATCTGGTTTTGTTAAAAAGGATCTGTAATCTCATTAGTGTTTTAGCTGGTTACATAGCTGATTACATCTAAAAACACATTTGTAATCAGATTGCATGTCACCAGTTACTCCCCAAGCCTGACAACAATGCCAACTTATATTTAATTTTGCATTAGACCAACTGGAGGGTAAAATAATAATTTTACATAACTTAGCTCATGTTCTAAACTACAACATATGAGTAATATGTGGTATGGTATGAATAAGTAATGTACAGCATCAGTCCTAGCAGACACCACCTCCAGTCCCTTGGAGACTTTGGAACTCCTCTTTATAAGACGGATGGGGTAGTGGATTGTAGATACACAAATGTACATACCCTTCTGTATTTTATTGTCTTTCTCTCTGTAATGCCATCAATATGTAACATAATGAAGAAACACTAAAGAGCATGAGGAGGAAGTGGTTAGTTTCTGACCCAAATGGCATCCTACACATTACACAGTACACTACTTGGACCCTGGTCAAAAGTATTGCACTATATAGGGAATGGTGTGGCATTTGGGATGCAGATTTAGTTTATGACAACGATGGCCAGACGGAAACCAGGGCAAGGGGGGATGATGAATGGCTGGATCTCCCCAAGCTAAAAGATGACCTGGATACAGATTTTTCCTCTCTCTTCACTTTGTCTCTTTCTCTCTTCCTTCTCCCTCACTTTGCCTTTCTTTCTTTCTTTCTCTATACTTCTCCCTCATCCCTCTTTCTCTCTACTTCTCCTCACCCCCATCTCTTTTCACTCGCTCTCTTTGTCCTCTGCGCCAAGTGGGCCACCATTTTTCACTGGCCTCTCATTTAGCCATGGACAGTCTTCAGGCAGGGGCCCCTCCTCTCCTCATCCCTGACCTGCAGTATGCATACACGCACATCCTCCATCCCTCTAACTCCCTCCTACCTCGTTCTTTCCCTCCTTACTCCTCCAAAAAACAGTAATCCCTTTTCTTAGCTGGGCTCTGTAATTTGATCAAATAGCATGCGCCCTTCCCTACCACTTATTGGCCAATTAAGTCAAGTTCTCACGCAGGGGGTCCAGCTGTCTGGGTGTTATCTGGGGATGAATTGATTGAAGCCATTCCACGTCTATGAAGGCTTGCTTTAATGATCTAGGTGATAATACTTGTAATTCTTCTCAGTCAGGGGACTCACAAGCCCCAGCTGTTGCCACAGTAATCCTGAGTGTCCCAAATGGCCCCCTATTCCCTGTCTAGGGCACTACGCTGGTCTATTGTTTTGGACACGTTAGGCAGTAGTATGCCAAATAGGGAATAGGGTGCCATTTTGGTTGCAGTCCTTGTCCTGATACACTGAAGTACCGGCAGAGCATTATCTCGTCTTCAGATACTAGAAGATCTGGCTTATGGCAGGTTTTTAGTAGTCTTTATGCCCTCATTTCTCTCTCTTTTATTACATCTTACTCATCTATCAGGGCTTACTGGATCTGTGAAATGTTACATTAAATTAATACTAACATATTTGTTCTAGAATAACAATACATGTTGTTTGCAGAACACAGTCTTCTACTTACAGTCCATTTCATTTTTACAAAAATACCCTGAATCATGACAGCCAGATCGATTTAAAGGAGGTAAAAGATTTAAGCCTAAAAATAAATCAATAAATACATGCATCATTTTTAAAGGCAGGGCATTACCATTGTAAAACAGGCTTTGGTTTTAATCCTGCTTCCAGCCATTCTGCCAAAATATCACATTACCATAATGAGCTCTAAATGCATATAAATGTTAAGCATTAAAAACCAGAAGAGGAGGTGACTTATAATGTGTTAAAGGAGTATTACCGTTATTTGCATGTTAGACATTTCCACTCACCTTTAGTGTTGTAACATCACAGATTGTATTTTTTTGGTCAGTGTTCCAGTCGTGAACTCTTGGCTGGACACAAGGGCTAAATAGAACATACACACACCATTTTATTTAAAATGTAGATATTGACATGCTTGTAGGATTTGGGAAGATAAGAGGTGGTTGCATTGGTTCTTGTGGGAACTTTTGGAAATATATTACAATTTATTTTCATCCGCAACCACCAGTCTGGCTAAGGGTCAAAGCCAGCCAAATAAGCTTAGAAACTGACCAAAACAATAGTCTAGGTGAAGCTACAGCACAAAAACAGAAACATTCTTTTTAGTTTCAGCATTTTTTTATGTGGATGAATAATATTGTTTAAAAAAAGTTCTGTGCCTTTTCCTGATACATGAAGGTATTCTACAGAACATAACATCTACCATTTGGTTCTTACGGTCTCTTCCATTTCATCATTTATTTTAAAATATAACGTTAATAATGATGAGAATTAATAATAACGGGTTCGTAACATAATCTCTTTATTCCTTTTACATATTTCTTCAGAAAGGTGAAAACTTTTCATTCCTGTACAAATTAAAGATACAACAGTAGAGTATAATATATTATGCACAAAAAAGATGAGGGGCACATCTTGTTAAAAGGTATCTGTGTTGGCTTTTAACTAGACATAAGAGAGGGAGAATTGCACAGGAAATAGTCTGAAAGTGGAGCTTGCAAGATGGTAAATTATTTTGATCCATAAATCAGAAAGGCCAGATGGAACCAGCAGTATGGCTCTATTTAGCCACTGGGATCTTTAACAGCGTCCTTTTATCCAATGAAAACACTAGTCTTCTCCTATGGAGCACAACAGTGCAGAACATGGGCCTTTGAGCCAATTGTTTCTTACCAAGATATTGCAGTCGAACACACACACACAAACATATACACACACAGAAATGGATGTTAATAGACAACCCACACACCCTCTAGTCCACTGTGGGGTCAGTGCGAGGATCCTCAGGGATTTTCTGTTCTATAGAGGTCAAGGGTCGCCAAATCCAGGTGGAGTCTGGGACAAATTTATCAAGGGAATGAGATCATGTAGACTTTTAAGTATCGTCAACAAGGGCAAACCCAGGCAGGCCAGCTGGTGCTCTGTGGCAGACAACACTCACCTGCCAATAAAGAATACATATGCTCTTGTCTTGCTACGCACTAGGGATTAATTTACTTAGAGGGACAGTTTTCTCATCACAGATTAAGCCTAGTCCTGAACTATCACTTACAACAGAGTATGTTCGCTGAGCTTGTTTCTAGTCCAGGACTAGGCTTAATCTGTGCCCAAGGAACAACCCCAAATGGTCTAGTGAGTTGTACAAGATGATTTTTTTTTGTTCAACTGTGTGTACACTGGCTAAAATTATTGTTTATTTTCAGACAAGTAGTTTCACACATGTGCAGATATACTACTGCAGAGCAAAGTATTCATTTATCGTTGTCATTAAATTTACATTGCTCCACTTCTGTAATATTAATTTCCCTTAAAGCCATTGCCGTGTCTTGTAGGGAAAACATCCAAAAATCGTACATTTTGCATTATGTGTACTGATACGATTTGCAAAGCATTCGGAGTTAAAATGCATTGAAGAGAAATTAATTATAAATGATGAACTGAACAAATTGGATGGTTTCAGCTACAGCCTCGCTCATCGTAAGTGTTACACAATGTATACACCCTAAATAGTCCTCTAATCTCTACATAGAGACCATAGATTCCTGGTCATATGTAGTGCACTACAGAGGGGACAGTGTGCCATTTGGGAAACACTTCCGCAATGCCACAAAAGATCTGGCTATTAAGGATGAAAAATTGGGCGAGTAAATCGTCCTGGCAGAGCGGATCAGTCTCATGGTAAACAATTTAGCTAGTGAGGGGGCGTAATTACTATCTACTGTCTCATTTAGAACGCCTGTTAGCGTCTCGTGAAGATGATGTCGCTGGTGCCTGGTGGATACGTCTTCCCAGTGATGGTTTACTGTACGTACAGATTGGAGGCATGATTGCAGTGACAGGACGTTTTAGACGCTACCCTGCCACAGAGCGAAACGTCTTTCTGTCTGAAAGCCTTCCTTTGCTTCTGCTCGCTTGCTACAGTGTCAAAATGCCGCACCTTTTCTTGTCTATTGGCATATTGCTCATCTCATCTATAGAGTGCTGCCTTTTGGTTTCGCACACATGGTCAAAGACAATAAATGATTATCAACCTTGTAGCGTTGTTATGTGTGCTAGACCGGTGAAGGTTGTCAATGAGCTATCGCATGTAGAAATTAAAATGGTTGTCTGTATTCCTTTGTGAGTGTGTGTTCGCGCGGTTCCGTGCTTCATTCATGTGGTATTGTGCATGTCTGTACATGCTGTGTGTGTGTGTGTGTAAAGCTGGGAGGTTAACATAACGCATTTACAAACAAATGATGTGGCCTGTAACACAACATGTACAGAGACAGATAGCAAGCGTCTGTTGATTATGTGCGTTATTATATTTGGCAGGGTGGCATATGTTCCCGGTGCCAGGTAGCCGTGTGTGATTACCATCCCAATCAGCGGAGAGAGGCGGGGAGAGTCACATTCATTTGTAGTAATTAATAGCAGCGATGCATCTGACAGCGTACGCTAACGAGGATCAGCCTTTGATTGTTTGGATCTCTAAGTGCGCCTCTCCTTGTTTGTATCACCTCGGAGGAATTCATTATATCAAAGCTTAGCAGCTATCTGATACTTGTCAAAATGCAATTTATAAAAGTTTAATTCTTTTATTGATTTAGTTTCGGTTTGATGCCTGCAGTGTCAGCTCCCCTGGTAGGACTTAGTGGATTCAAATGCTTGTCACCAGCACGGCCTCTTTTTTACTCAGAACAATCGCCATAGGCCAGCCCAACAGGCATGCTTTAATTGCCTTTAATTAAAAGCATAAATCTTTTTTTTCTTCACTTGCTCTGCTCTTAAACAGGGGCTTTACAAATCTGTTTTTTTCCTGTGCTTGTCAGAATCCCTCCTGGCTACTGAGGGTTCTCCCGCTCCCCCCTCCTCGTTGCATCCTCCTTCTCCCCCCTCCCTCTTTTTCCCCTCTTCACCAGACGTTTCTGGAATCATCTTTTAAGCACACTCCTCTGCATGATCTGACACGGCGTGCGACTGTGCGGGCGGCGTGGTGATGTTTAGTATACCGGGTTCCTTCTTTATTGCAGTATAATGAGGTCAAATGAATCCCCTCATACGCATGCTTAGATGACTCCTTGCTTCAAATCTGTGCTGACAGCCAGTAAAACAGCCGGCAAACCCAACGCCGGCTCCCACAGACATGGCCGTGAAAAACCAATGCCGCTAGTGCGGAAGAAAAGAACGCTTTCATAGCCTGACAACTTCCCTCCTCTTTCTTTAATTAGCCATTTTATTAGCCTGTGTTTTCCTCACTTGTCCTCTGAGACTCTGATACTGGAGCTAGCTAAATACCCTCGGTGTAATGGAATAATGTTGCATACTGGCTGTGGAGCTTGGTTAGACATTACGGTCGTTAGGCAATTTATTCAACATCATACCCTGCCTAGTGTCTGAATTCTGCCTGGTTTGAAGGAGTTTGGATCATGTTAATTTAACTGTCCAGTAAAAGTCTTACTTATAAATGTTAATATTCTTTTTACTTCTATGTAAAAAAAATTGTTGACTTATCCTATACTCTGACTTGTGGCCAAAGCATTGCTACACATTCCAAAAAACATTTTGAAACCATAACCACAAACTTAAATAGTGTCCTAAACATATCATTAAAGGTTTTAGCTATTTCCTCATGTAGGAAAATGTAATCCATCTGAAGAGGATCAACTGACAAATCAGCATCTGCTTGAGTTCATATTCTTATTGCCCACAACATTATTGTTTGGATATGCCCACATAATTCCTACTCAGAAACACTTCCTAATGTATTTAAAAAATTGTATGATAAATAACTAATCTTTTTAATTTTATACCAAGCTGCTCACGATCACAAATCCATTTCTTTGAACAGACGAGTGATGGTTGTATAGATGGACTAGATGAAGCTCATATCTTTATAAAGTGAGAAAAGGTTCCATGGTTTCAAGGGATCAATGAGTGGTGACTTGGATTCATCAGTGGTGTCAAAACAAATCTGTCCCTGTATCTGCCAAGCCTCATCTCCTAGCCCCTCAGCCTCACTCCTACCCAAGGCTCTGGGTGGCCATGTCATCGTCAGTGGTTCATCCGAGCTGCACGGCTGTTTACGCATATTAGCTTTTGCTGCATCTGCCAGGGTTCGCAGCCATTCCCCTGCGCAGACGCACACCAGGCAATGTTTAGGGCTGATGCCAAACACACACACACAGACACACACAGACATAGACAACCTCCAACCCAGGCCTTACTACCTTATTAAAAGCAGTGAGTTTTTTTTCAGGGTCACTGAGAGAGTATGGAAAATAAATATGGGATAACAGCAGCTTTATCTACAGATGTATATAGATCCAGTTCCTCTCCTTGTCAGTTTATCTACAGGTCAGTCTCCTAGTCAGTTTATCTCATGGTCAGTTAATCTCCCAGTCAGTTCATATTCTGGTCAGTTCATCTACAGGTCAGTCTCCCTGTCAGTTTATGTTCTGGTCAGTTTATCTCCTCGTCAATTTATTTATAGGTCAGTTAATCTATTGGTCAAATGATCTACAGGTCAGTTTATCTACAAATCAGTTAATCACATGGTCTGTAAATTTTCTGGTCAAGATTTTGTCTTATTTAATGCCGATCATGAAGTCCAAGGAAACAGTAAGAAAATGTATATTAAGCAAGTGTGCAGGTCTGCTTGCTGACTTCATTTGTAGACTGGTCACTGTTCTAACCTGCCAATTTGACCTAGATAGTATTATACCTGAAAGATGATTCTCTCCAGCCCCTTCATTCTAGCAGGGTTATGAACACACATACATACACACATACATACGTTCTCTCTCACCAAGGGGATAAGCTCCTTTAATCCTGGCAGCTCACTGTGAATGGAGAAGGAAGTTCCAATTAAAATTAAAATAAGCTCTTTTAACAGTCTCTTAAATTGACAACTGAACAATGATTTTCGTATTGGTATCTGTCAAAGGTCTTGGAAAATCCTCAGTTGATAAGGCCCAATGCATCCAATTAGGAGCTGAGCAGGGCCTCAGCCAGTAATGATTTCCTGCAGGTCCCAGAAGATGTGGCGCGGACACTTATTGCAAATTACTGACAAAAAGTCCAGCTGTATTGATGAGGTGGAGAACAGACCACTAGCCATGTTCCCATCAAGTAGAGGAGGAACTAGTCTGTAGAAAGGTGCTGAGGGGCCAGACGTTCGGGCACCTAGTCTCTGCCATGTCTTGCTTTCTAACTATCTCTCACTCCCTCTCTGTGTTGCACTACCTTGTCCTGGCCCTAGTATCTCCCTCTCGCCATATATTTCTTAAGTTTTTCTCTACCTCTATCTATTTCACTGATTTTCTTTCTCTCTCCCTCAATCTCCAACTAACCATGGCCTTGTTATCTCTCACCCTCCCAACCTGTCTCTCCCAACATCTCTCTAATTCTGTAGTAGTTGTTCTTTTTGATTGTATGCTGGGAAGTTCACTTTCAGTTGCGCAATTCTATGGGTCTTGCATACAAACACCTTAATTCAGTGAAAATGGCAGTACAATCACGCCTTGAACAAGACCATATGAAACGACAAGGCCCCGGAAGCTCTGTCAGGTGTTATAAATTGTCTTCTCAGATTCTTTGCTGTTCATCGCACTGAGTAGTACGATCCACACTTCTTTGAACTAAATAGAACTCGATATTGGCAAGCCTAGCTGCTATTTAACTGTCCACCTAGGGAATTCCCCTTAGGGCGTTGTGTGCTAAGGTTTGTTTGTACCGTGTTTCTTCACAAATGTGAAACTATTCTCTCACATGTTTAGCCTGGCTAACTGGTGCTAACAGAGGATGTTGGCAAAAGCAGAGCAGCCAAAGCTGCCAATAAGCCAGGTCCGCGTAACTGAGCCTACCCCATGGGTTGCAGCTTTAATCTATCAGAGTTACACTCCCAATTGTTGTGTGGTTTGTCTCAGCTTGGGTCATGTTTGTGCTGACCTTGTCCAATGCACATTTTTCCAACTTGGCTAAGTCGGCTTGTGGTTCTAAAGTGGATAAGTGGCGCAGAGCGTAAGGCTTAGCTTGTCCTATGTACTTCAGCTGGTGCCGAGCTGGAAGACGATGCAATGGGACAGTGGGCAGACAACATGGAGCTCTACGCCGACATAGATGATGGGCAGACGAGTATCCACACTTCGAACTGGGCAAATGTACAGGAGTTGACATGATGTCTCTGTCAGGGGCTGAAACCTTATTTCTCTATGATTCTACAAATATTTCACCAGGACAGCCATTGAGTTAGATGTTGACATTAGATGTCCCTTGCTTTATGCCTCTGGAAATACTGTTCAAAAGCCAGTCCTATCTCCTGCTTTGTAAAAGACCAGGTTTAGCTTGTTTTAGCTTGTAGCCCTTGTTTCCTATTGAAATGAAGCAGATGGAGAATGTAGGTCTTGTTAGACTGACATTTGGGTGGGAGGTTGGCAAGCTACATGGCACCTTATGCTAACCAAGGGGTCTAGTTTCCCAAGAGCAATGCCGGTTCTCAGCTGAAAACCTAGTGGAGGTTAGGGTGAGGTGACCACACAACTTTATCAAATCAAATTGCTTACAGAGCTCAAAAAATTCTGGAATGAAATTTGTGCCAGATCCATTCTACATAGTTATCTGGGCTTGGCTGCCGCACTGGTTAATATTATGTCTTCAATTGTAGGCATACAACACTGTCTGTGAGTACATTTGTTGAAGTTCCCTGAGTGGGATGGACAGGTTTATCTGGAAAAGAGGCAGGCTGGAGGAGGCACACTAGAGCAAGGCTGCTGGTTGTGGTCACAGGGGAGGTGCCCAGGTGCTGTGACCCAGCGGGCATCTGTTTTTTCCTGTCTCTCCGCTATATGGATCATCTGGCTCAACATTGCAGGCTCTTCTATGGCCCAGGGGAATAGGCAAATCCAACTCAATGCCAAACAGGAATCATTGTCAATTTCAGACAATAGTTATTTAAATATGCGCCACTAAACCATGTTTGGGTTAAATGCATGACATTTGGTGTTAACAGTAAATGTGTCTCAAGTGGCTACCTTGACATTTTACATTGTCCTTTTCCATCATATTTCTAATGTCGATCACTTTGCAAGTTTGTGGCAAAAAGGTATATACGTACTTAATGTGTATACATTTCAGAGTCCCAAAAGTTAAAATTCCAAGTCAAATTTATTTTTGTATTTTAATTTGACCTGTTCACAGCCAAAATATGCCAAATATTTGATTCAGCTCATTTAGGCAATTTATTTTCAGGAGAACATACAGAGACCTATATCAATACACCATGGCCTTTTCATTTTGTAAAGCCAAATGTATCATTTTTTCACATTCAGTTCCATTTTAACCCACAGAGAAATTGCAGGAAAATTCTTAATTTTAAAAAAAATAAAATAATGTATCAAAATAAATATCTATATGAACTAGGATCATGCTACATAACCTGTAAATAGGCCCCAGGTTCAAAAATAGCAAACTGTTCCTTTAAGGATGAGCTCAGATAGGGAAGGAAGAGTAAACTAAACACACTTTGACTTTCCATTTACAAAAAATAAAAGGTGACATTATTCTGGTAGTAAAATTAAAATTACAATAATGCCATGCTCAGTTTGTTTACAAAATGGAGTCTCACTGCTGTGTACTCAATTTGTGTCACAACAGAAGGAGATGGAACAACGAAAAGTGATACACATTTATTTTCTTTATTTTATCAAGGATCTCTTTGTTAGAATGAAACCTATTATGAGATGCCTAAGATTAAGCAAATTATATCCATAGCTATTCAAACACAACATGCAGTATTTTCATAGCACCAAACGCATCATCCCACAAACACCTATTTGAATGGAATCAGAACATAGTGTGAATTTTGGGGTAAGACACCAGTGTTTGGCACTTGTAAAAATGAGTCAATAGGGTGGTTTCCTTAACAGAGATGAAGCTTAGTCCAGGACAAAATAATAATTATTAAAAATATTATTATTCAAGTAATGTGATTATATTTTCAAATCTGATCAGACCAAAATACATATCGGTATTCTCATTATCTTTCTATTGCACAAAGTTTCAACAACCATGACATTACAATGACCATGCTATATGGTTCATTTATTACCTTTGACCTTGCCAGGCTAGCCTTGTTTAACCTGTGTCAACCTGGGGAAATGCTGTTATGAGGAAGATGTCATGTAATAATGTTTAAATGTTAGCTGAGCTGCTCTCTGTCTTACATATTCCTTAAAGGCAGAAATTAACTAACATTTACAGCTTCAACTAACAACTATTTTGATAATTGATTAAACTGTCAATTGCTACTTCAATTAATTGACACATCGGATAGAAAAAATACACCAATCCCAGAATTAAATGCAAAGGTTTTCAGCATGTACATTGGATATAAAAGGTCTACACACCCTGTTAGAATGCCAGATTTTTGGGATGTAAAACTTCTAATATGACCTCTAATGTGAACAATTTAATTGAAAAACAAACAGAAATGTTTGTAAGTCATTACACACCTGCTATCCTTAAAAGTGACTCTGACTAATCACAAATAAAGTGCAGCCATTCTAGTAGGATTTTCATGACATTTTCTTAGTTGCATCTCAGAGCAAAAGCCATGGTCTGCCGAGAACTTCCAAAGCATCAGAGGGATCTCATTGTTGAAAGATATCAGTCAAGAGAAGGGTACAAAATAATTTCCAGAGCATTCGTTATACCATGGTATACAGTGAAGGCAGTCATCATCAAGTGGAGAAAATATGGCACAACAGACACATTACCAAGAACTGGACATCCCTCCAAAATTGATGAAAAGATGAGAAGAAAACTGGTCAGGGAGGCTTCCAAGAGGCCCACAGCAACATTAAAGGAGCTGCAGGAATTTCTGGCAAGTACTGGTTGTGTGCTACATGTGACAACATTCTCGCGTATTCTTCATACTGTTTGAATGGGCTATGGGCTATGGTGGCAAGACGGAAGCCTTTTCTTACAAAGAAAAACATCCAAGCCTGGCTGAAGTTTGCAAAAACAAACATCAAGTCTCCCAAAAGCACATGGAAAATGTATTATGGTATGATGTATCAAGTTTGAACTTTTTGGCCATAATTCCAAAAGGTATGTGTGTCGCAAAAACAACACTGCATATCACCAAAAGAACACCATACCCACAGTTTAGCATGGTGGTGGCAGCATCATGCTTTTCGGCTGTTTATCTTCATATGGAACTGGGGCCATAGGGTGCAGGAAATTATGAATAGTTCTGAATTCCAAGCAATTTTGGCACAAAACATTCAGGCGTCCATTAGAAAGCTGAAGATAAAGAGGAAGTTCACTTTTCAAGCACGACAACAATCCAAAGCACACATCTAAATCCACAAACGCATGGCTTCACCAGAAGCAGATTTACATTTTGGAAAGGCCCAGCCCAAGCCCAGCCCTGAATCCAATTGAACATCTGTAGGGGGATCTGAAGAGGGCTGTGCACAGGAGAAGTCCTCACAATCTGACAGATTTGGATCGCTTATGCAAAGAGTGGGCAATTATTGCCACGTCAAGATGTGCCATGCTAATAGACTCCTACCAAAAAAGACTGAGTGCCGTAATAAAATCAAAAGGTGCTTCAACCAAGCATTTGTTTAAGGGTGTGCACACTTATGCAACAAGGTTATTGTGAGAGTTTTCTTTTTTCTTCCCCCCCCCCCTCTGTAACGGTCCCAGCCCACTGGGGCTGTTCCGTTTCATGTTTTCTGTGTGTCTGTGATTTGTCATGTCTTTGGTCTTTCCTGTTCTTGTTTCAGTTAATCCGTTTATTCCTTTCACCTGTGTTTTGCCCCCACCTGTTTCTGTTCTCCTTGTTAGTCAGTGTATTTAGTTTGGCCATTTTCTCCCTGTCCTTGTTGGTCATTGTTTGCTGTTCCGGTTGTGATGGTTCATCTTTACCTTTATTCCTAGTTCTGATCTCTTTTTTTTGTAGTATACGGCACTCTGTTTTTTTTACACATTGGTACATAAAGTTTTTCCCTGCGCTTGCCTCCATCAACCCTCCTTGGACCCCGTGAGGCACTTAGTAACAACTGTAGAGAGTAGTTTTAAAACAAATGAAGACGGGCAAAAAGTGTTATCATAATATCATTTTCAAGGCTGTTGCAAAGGCATTCTGGGGTACTACCTCATGAAGCTAATTGAGAGACTTTTACTGACACTGTAAATGTTAATGCAAAATGTAATGCATTTAAATACCTCAACATCTCTTATGGAGAAATTGAGAACTCACCAGATTTGACACTAATGGGTTAATTCATCAATAACATTGTGAATGGTTAGCAAGCAATGCAATCAAACATTGTTTGGCATGAAAATGGACAGAAAGTACCATTCACAAGTGCACCCGGAGGTGTTACAATGTTGTGACCTCTGTTCTGTAATTGTGTAGTGCTTCACTATGCTCTGCTTAACAGTCCAGCCTATTATACTTTTCCAGCTGGGTGTTTTTCATTTTCATGTTGAGATACAAATGCATTCGGAAACTCTCCTTAGTCCACTAAGCAGCAACTACATTCAAACACTCCTCCTGTTACAATTATTTATACTGTAGTAAGGAAAACCGGTGTAGTACATGGAATTACAAAATTAGGCTGACATTAGCCACTGCTGAATAGAAACAGAGAGAAATAATAGTTAAATGAAGAAATCGTATAATCACATGTTGCTTTAAGTTAATAATGGTCTTGAAATGTATACATATTCACATGCCCCCGTCAATCTCACTGATCGTTAGTTAGTAGTCGCTAAAGGTAATGGTTGTTAAATAAAACCTGAACCAGTTTTGCTTGCCTGTGGACTATTGAAGGGAAATGACCAGGCCCTGTGAGATATTGCAATATTGCACAAAGGAAAATAAAATGTTACTAGTCCCAAAGAAATTGGGATGAATAAAAATACATCACTTTGGACCAGTAGAGGAATATATAGGCTGATCAGATGATCTGATGTCAGGTAAGACACATGAAATCAAACGTGCATTATTAATACTTTGCCAAATATCCTTTGCCAGCAATGACTGCTTGAAGTCTGGAATGCATGGACATCACCAACTGCTAGTTTTCCTACTTGATGATGCTTTGCCAGGCATTTACAGCAGCTGTCTTCAGTTGTTGTTTGTTTGTTGGTCTTTCTGCCTTTCTGTCTTCATCAAGCGAAATGCATGCTCGAATGGTGCTCTTCTTTTGTCTAGGAACATTGACAGGAGTCTCACTCCTATAGCCTCACCATGAGATAGGGTGAAGGACGGGCTGCAGGCTGTTAGCCAGCCTGCTAGCATAGTGGCGTCTGTCGATAGCATAGCCAGAGTAGTTAGTATAGCGTTGCCTATTGCAGCTGTGACTTGTTCCAGGCTGAGATACGTTAAACAAGGAAGCGCTAACAATAGCAACCTTATTAAGATAAAACCTTCCTCCACCTCGGTCACAAATAAAAATTACTGACCTCACCACAGTTATTTTTCCCCCCGGAATGTGCAAAATTGTTGATTTGGACACTCCTAATGTTCCTGCTATCTCTCTGATTTCTGCCTAAGGATGGCCTGTTTCACTTGCATTGAGAGCTCCTTGGACTGCATGTTGTGGGTTCCTAGCCACAGCTTCAAAATGCAAGAGCCATACTTTGAATCAACTTCAGTCCTTCTACCTACTTAACTGATGAAAAAATAACAAAGGGAAAGTCCACACCTGTCCATGACACAGCTTTTGAGTAAATTGTTCAATTACTTTTAGTCACTTGAAAAAGAGGGTGCTACATATTAAAGAGCTATAATTCCTAAACCCTTCCTCCAATTTGGATGTGAACATGCTTAAATTAAAGCTGAGACTGCACTTTTAGCTCATATTGTTTTTTTTACTGTAACTTGGTTATATTTTGGTAAACAGCCAAAATAACAAAACTTGGGTCAGTGTCCAATTATTTCCGGATCCTAACTGTAGCTGTTATTAAATTAGCTGCTAAGACTCTGTCTAGTAAGCTACCTACTGTATCTATATCATTGTCTGTTGCCAATATACAGTATACTAGGCTAGAACATGTTGTTGAATAGTTCATTTCATGGTAGGCTTATATTTTATACCATATTTTATATTTAGTTACCTTGATTGCTAAGTGGTTATTTAGTTACATTCAAAGGGTGTCTAGAGTTGTTAACACATTGTTCCTGCTTTTCCACTGAACTTACAGCCCTTGAAAAAAATTAGAGCACTGCTAAACTATCAGTTTTTCTGGTTTCACTATTCATAGGTATGAATAGTTTTTGCAAACTTCCGCCTGGCTCTTCTTTGCTTCTTATTGATGAAGGGCTTTTTCTACCTTTGCACGACTTCAGCCCTGCCCCTAGGAGCCTGTTTTGAACCTTCCTCGCTGTGCACTTCACCCCAGCTGCTGTTTGCCATTCTTTTTGTAGGTCACTTGATGTCATCCTATGGTTGTTGAGTGACATTCGAATGAGTTGACGGTCATCTTGGTCAGTGGACAGCCATTTTCGCCCCTCTGCCAGCCTGTAGATTTGTTGTTCCAAATGTCTGTTGCTTGACCTTGTTCTTATGAACCGCCGTCTTTGAAATTTTCAGGATAGTAGCAACCTGATGCTCACTGTATTCCTTTGCCAGTAAAGCCAGAATTGAACCTTACTTTTCCTCACTCATAGCTTTTCTTTTCAACTCTTTTCTCATGCTGAATAGTTATTTTTTTAATTCAAATTACCTATAAGGTACTACTTGCAATGTTTTTGCCATTCAGCTGGTCCTATTGCAAAAGGATAGTGATGACTACAGGAGTGGTTTGTATACTTTTCCTTGTTAAATTAGATTTGGTTAAGGTAATCACCTAATTAGAACCTCATTAACTAAAATGAGGTGTGCCTGTGTTGGAATTTAACAGACACTGGCATGGAATGACTGCCCTACATGCAGAGATGCTGATTTATGAAAAATTAGGAGTGGTCTCTTAATTTTTTACAGAACTATATATCCTTTAAGCTTGAACACAGTGTCTAAAACACAGAGCCTAAAACGCTTCATTGTCAATTAAATGAAAGAAACAAGTTGTATACGCATACATTTATTTTAAACATATTTTGTTGTTGGCTTGAATCAGAAGCAACCACACAGACAACTAGAATAAAATAAATTAAAATATATGTTTATTGAACATCCTGGCTTATACGGAAATGTTTAACTTTTTGGCATTCATTTTAAGTCAGACTGTTTTCCAAAAACAGTGATTACAATCTAATCTGTCAGGCAAGGATGGAGCCTAAAGCTCCCTCTCTTATACTGTACTACAGTAGGCTGTAGGCTGGCTGAGGAAGGTCTTGACCTCTGGTGACCTTTAGCTTTACTTCTATTGAAGGAGAGAATGCACCACTATCCTCTGCTTCAGGGTCAGGGGATTGGTAGTTGGTAGTTTCTTAGGTCAGATGTCCGCTGGTGTAGTGGACATGGTGGGATAAGAATGGGGAGAATTCAGGCTTTACTCTAACTTCAGGCATATTTAAAGGTTTAATATATTTTTTACAAACTGGTTGTTCAACCATTGAATGTAGCTTCATGCTATTTTCCAGTGTTTTGGGACCCTAGTGGTTTGATGTTGTGGCAAATTTGCAACAAATTGTATCAATACATGCTCTATATAATTACATACCTAGCCATTTGTTTTGTTGATGTGAATGTACAATAAATGTTCAAGTGACTTATTGTAAAAATGTCTTTGCTCCTTTCCACATTTGCTTTCCACAAGAAAAAGTAATCTTCCTCCATTGTTTGAGTCCTACTATGTTTATGTCACTGTGACTGACAAGCTCTCTGACAGGTAAGCTTAAAATTGTGAAAATTGTGGATGAAAATCCAGTC
This sequence comes from Esox niger, assembly GCA_016801105.1. Classification (NCBI taxonomy): domain Eukaryota; kingdom Metazoa; phylum Chordata; class Actinopteri; order Esociformes; family Esocidae; genus Esox; species Esox niger. Next base: position 28,029 of record JACXGJ010001610.1, on the reverse strand, counting down.
AGTCTCAGTCTGTAGCCCAGGGCAGTTGAACGCCAGAGACAGAAGCCCAGCGCTTTGTGTCAAATGTTTATCAAAGGGCCTGATTAAATACTGCATTCAAAGCAGAGTATGTGAGCGGAGTTGAGCTGTTGGAAATCCTGCTCATCACTCTCAGAGGGAAGGTTACAGTCCGCTCCACTGCTCCATGTTTTTCCCAAAGCTATGCTTAAAACCGTTCTTCGGTCACAGAGGGAAGAAATGCCTCAAAATGCTCCAAATTTGCTCCATTTTTTTGGTTTACTCATAATTCAAACATAATCTGTCAATTTTAATATTATGTTAGCTATGTAGAGTATTCGTTTTAAGAAAATATATATAAACAAGTCACATAGTATTTTAACGAAGGCTAGCTTGTGTTTTTATTAACAGCATGAAGGGATGAGGATACAGTATAAGTAATTATCCTTTCAAATATCTCCAGATGTATCTGTCTTTTAACCAAATTGAATACACTCAAACATGTAGGACTATATTATTAGCTTATTATTAATTGTATATGACAATGAAATAGTAAACAATTTCCGATTTCCTTGGCAGTAAACCTGCCAATGTGTGTGCCAGAGATGATGATGATCACAGTAGCTTACCTGCAAGGTTGTCATCATGTTAATTAATATAGTGCTGTCATATTATAAAAATAATTAATCGCAATTAATCGCATAATCATCTGTAGTTAATTGTGATTAATCATAATTTTTAAATGCGTTGATATTTTGCCCTTCAACACTTTTCTCTTTAAAAGTTTTGTTAAAGATATACTGTGTTTTACTGCAAACTATGGACAGTGCTTGACTTGAAATTATATAAATGGAAATTGCTAAAGTCCTAAATTTAGTTGAATATACATACAATGTCAGTCCATAACTTACCACAATAACTGGCAGCATCTAAATGTAAACCATGTAAATCTAATGGAAGGTTGGTGGTCTATGATGCTATTGTTCTACCATCTCAAATTGATCTCTTGATTATATCCGTTACATTAGGCCTCTGTATAAAACACATATCAGCCCCTCAGCCCCTCTTATCTGGAGAGATGCAGGGTGTGCAGGAATTCAACCCACTGAATCACCTAAGCTTGTCAACAGGGTTGGGGAGGTTATTTTTCAAATGTAATCAATTACAGTTACAAGTTACCTGTCCACATTTGTAATCAGTAATGTAACTTTTTGATTAGTCAAACTCAGTAACATAATCTGATTATTTCGAATTGCTTTTAGATTACGTTCATATTAAGAGGCACCGGAAAACTAATAGGAATAGCCTATAACCAACTGAACACCTTTTGCAGCATCAATTAACGTTAGAGTTTATACATAGCTGGTCAAAAACGGAATTCTCATTTTACCTTATGGGCTGTGCATGCTAAAATGCCTTTGGAAATTGGTTTCTAAACCATTGCTTTTTACTTCAATATGATTGGGTTACATCTTTACATTACACGCTAAAGGTCTGTAAACTATTCAGTCATTCGAGTTAATCCAATTAACCTCTCTGACTTTTTATCTGAACATAACCCGAAATCTAATGATGATTAAGACTGTTCTGTTATTTGTGTTTTATTAATGTTTTTAATTGCTTCAAAACTTAGTTGAAAAATAAATGGCAGTTACTTGAAAAGCGTAATGACATAAAGAATTACATTAAAAATGAAGACATCCGTAGCTTTTTGCGCATGAACTAAATCTGCAGTTTTGCTCCACATCCAAAATTGTCAAAATGTTGCAGTAACCCCCTGCACGCGAATGCACGTTTGCAATTGTGAACACCCGCATAGAAATGAGATTTACCCGCGCGAACGTAACCTGCGATTATTATGGCCACCACTGATGGATTTTCAAAACGCAAATGAAATAAATAAACTATGATTATACATCTGCAATCTTACCTTAAAGGAAATGATATCAGCAGCCAATGATAACCAACAAAGACAATTTTCAGAGATGCAAAGCAAGCAGAATCACATGGTCCACCTGTATAGACAGAGTTGATGTGGCCTCAGCAAATGCAAATAATCGTCCTTAGGCAGAGTGCTTCCAACACACCCTTTCTCCTCAAATGTAGTGGTAAATTGCATCTAATGTTTTATCTTGAAGGCGGCGCCATGCTACAGCTACCTAACAAATAGCTGCCTAATCTATTCAACAATTCCTGTAAATGTTCTTCGGTGCAACTCGTCGTGGTTGTACTGTTCGGTGCATTTTATAAATAAACCTTGAAACTTGAAAAAGATATAACACCAGGTAGGCCTATTGCTTATCATTGTTCTGAAAATTCTGCGTCGAGTAGATAACTAAATAACAATTTATATGACTGGGCTAAAATTATCAAAGATATACTTTGTTTTTACCAGCCATCCAACCAATCAAACCCGGAGAAATGTTAACTGGTTATGAGTGTCCACCTTTGCGCACATGATGACCACACAACTGAGGAGCTCAAATTTTATTTTGGTTCAAATAAAAATGTTTTATAACATTAAATAATAAGCTCCAACATAGAATGTGTCAATTATTTTGAGCAACTATTCTTTTTCAATTGCAGTAATGCAAAAAATTATCATACATTCTTTCAAAAGTATCTGTAATCCGATTACAATATTTTTGTTGGTAACGTAACTGATTATAGTTACTTTTTTGTAATCAGTTCCCCAAATCTACTTGTCAAAGCATTGTTTTATGTTTAGGCTGAAATTGGGTTAGAATGGGGTTAAGTTGGGGGCCTGTAAACATTAGATTTCCACAACGATAGTTAGCCACAACTTAATACTTATGTCTCAGTTATATGATTCCCAAATTCAACCAAATGCATAAGGTAGGCTACTTGTATAGACTGTTGCATAAGGTAGTCATGGTGGCTAGAGATGTTATCAACAAACTTTAACTGGGGACATCAATGACAACTTATCGTGCTACAGGCAAAGTGCCAGCAGGTGGATTCCCGCAAAACAGGCACTTCGCGACCAGTTGAAGAGGCGTTAAAGACACAGCTAGCAATCTCGTATGATGGGCTATTAGTGTGAGACTGGGATTTGGGGCGCAAAGAGATATTCCAGTTTAGCCTACTAACACGTTTTTATGCTGTTGTTAATCTAGTGCCCAAAAAAACACTATTCCGGACATGAATGCATAACCAATTACATATAGGCAAAGAATGCCTGTTAACCGCTCTTGTCAAGCGAATTGCAAATCAAGTTACCGGTTAACAATAAGCGCGTACGAGTAGGGTGATTCTGACAGCTCCCGGTAAAATCAAGCTCTGACTACGGATGACTTTGAGGGTCAAGAATGAAAAAAATATGTTAACATTTGTTATAATCGCACACACATTAAAATAAATTATCATATCTAATCAGAAACTTATTGTAAAAGTCAGACTAGTACCTACGGACATCCAACAATATCCCAGGCTTATTAAAATAAAAAGATGATTAAAATGAAAATTAGCTAAACGATTTATTGCTTCTGTCTTACAAGTATGCCTAGCTCCCCACATCGTCTCTTTTAGTATGTACAAATATTATAAAATAATGATTTAGTTGTGGTTACTACTACTTTACCATACTCACTGTCCTGTTCTTGTTATCCTCATTCCTGTAAGTAACCTTTATTTTGCACCTATGGGTTTTCATCAGTTTTTTTTAATGCATTTAGTGAACTCCATGATCTCTTGAGCAAAGAATTAAATAACACACAAGTCTTAAATATACATGCTGGGATGAGCATGCCCTTGTGAAGTGAGCGGTTTCCAGAGCAGTACGGTTGAGCAAGAGCGTTTTGGCCCGCTCAAAAAATGTTCTAGTCAAATTGGGGACTGCTCTTCTCTCTGCTCACATACTCTGATTCAATGTGTTGTATGTGCTGTGTGTGTCTCAAACTACATCCAAGGCTACTGCCATCAGGTGCCAGAAAGGCAACCAAATGAAACCTCTGACCAACTAATAAACCAGTATCTTAAGAGCTGAAAGAGCAGGTGAATTCAATGTACCCTTTGCAGTTGTACTAAAGAGACATAGATAGGGTTTGATTACTGTTGTAGTTCTCACTTTCTTATGTCAACCACTCACTCTTTTAGCCACAGGTGATAAACCTGTCTTCCTTTATTGAGTTATCGTGGACTAGCTAGCTCATTCCCATCTTCCTTCGGCTGTTCCTTCCCTGCAGTCTGTGTGAGTCTAAAAGTAACCACGCAATTCCCTATGTTGTGCAATACTTTAATCTAGAGCCCTTTGGTCCCTGGTCGGCTCTGGACAAAAGTAGTGCTCTGAAAATGGAATAGGTTGCCATTTGGTATGTACATTCCACTCTGACGTATAAGTGCAAAGAAGCTGAGCGGTGTCCGGCTTGGCTGAGCAGTTTGGCCTGCAGTGCCCAGCCGTGCCAAGGGCCATGCCTGCCTCAGCTGCTCAGTCCCCGGAGGAACGGGCTAACGCCGTCTGACTGCACTTAGCTGTGTTTCTCTGAGACAGTCATATCACGTCAGCCTGGACACTGGGACATCACAGATCACAGAACACATCCCCCCTCAGTATTTTAAGCAGTTTATGTGTCCCAAATGACCGCCTGTTTTCTAAACCCTATTCCCTACTCAACTACAGGTTTTGGTTTAAAGTTGTGCACCACCTAGGGCACAGGGTGCCATTTAGCAATTTGGGTTGTGTATCATTATTCCAACTTTTTTGTCCTCCATCTGCATTTATCTTCTCAGTTTTTGAGTGGTGCTATAATTTGCAGCAATATTTTTAGGGAGTGTTGCTGCTGCACATCTGTGCAAGGCAATGGGACCCTATTACAATTTGTATTCCCCCTCGATCCATTTTTTTTTCTTTCCTATTCTACAGTATAGAAGATCTAGACCTTCTTCCTGCTACATTGGTAGGTTTTTCCCTTCTTTTCTTAATCTTTACTCCTGAATTTGAATCTTCCAGATAATGGGCTTTGACTTCTGGCTGCACGTTTATGGGTCTTTTCATGTTATCAGCTTAGCTTATAGCGTGAAGCCGCTGAACACAGAGTCCTAGTGACAGGGTAGCCAGTCAGCAAGGCCGGCCTGTCAGGCAGGAGCTCTCATACGCTAATGATTTCCCTTTAGTCTATTTTCTATCTCATTGGCCGTTTCCTTCAAAAACAAAATTGCTCATTTAAATTCTCATGCCTGGGGCATTTTGGTCTTCAAATATTGTTGGAAAGTGAAAGGATTAGGCAAAATATGCTTTTTTTAAATGTTAATATATTTTCTGGTTCACTTTCTCCTCTGAGGCCAATTAGGGAGTTTCTGCTGGCTGTATTAATGTCAAACTGACATCCCCTTGCTATAATTACACAGCGCTTGAAATCTAACTTTCACTGGCGGGGAGATGAGGAGCACGCCTCGCATTGACACACACATTCTCTCTGCCAGCTTTTGATCATTTAATCATTGCTTGCTTTCTTCTCCTCTTTTCTCTTACCCCACCCCCCTCCGATTCTGCTATTGGATGATTTCACCTTTATTCTCTCTCTCTGTTGCAAAATGCAGTGTTGTTTCATTATTCACAGTTGTGTTTTGCCGGGTTCATTAGTGACATCGTCTCTCCGCGTTGCTTCTGCCTAGTGAGGAAGATACGATGGTCCCTTCAGGTGCAGATACCATATGTACATTGTTTACTCGCTTGATTCACAATTTACATTGTGTTGTTTGTGTTTTCCCCTTGTTTTTACCACGGCAGCCAGCACAAAGTGAGCATGCTGTCAGTATGTTGAGGGACAGGTTACGTGTGGCGCCATGCCCATCCTCCCTCCTTGTGCCAGCGTTGTGTGTCAGGAGAAGGGAGACAGGTAATGATGGTTAACGCTTGCTTCTTCTGCATTAATAGGAGTGCTCCCACAATGCACCCCTGTAACAGCTACAGGATGGATGTTCCATTAGTGATGCAATGGTGCTCCATCCCTCCATTTCCATCCCTGCCAGTTGCAGTGGAAGCACAAACACAACCCAATATGCGCTGAATCAAATGTAGACATGACTATCCGGATGGATGAGTTCATTAGGGCCGTCTGAGTCAAACAAATGCTAATTACTGCTAAGAATTATGGGAATCTGCTGTTAGACAATTGGTCAGCTGGACCAGGCAAAAAAAAAAGAAAAATAACTTGTGTTTAATAATACTAACCTTTTTAACATTTGGATGGATTTAGATAGATTTGGAATGTTAGTCCGTCCAATTTATGTCTTCGTTTATTAAATTATATTGAATGTATAAGTAAAGACATTGACTATTGATGGTATTTACTCGCCTTTGAAAATTTTCATGCAGTGTCAAATGAATGCTTGGAATATTATAATTAACAGCTTCAGCAGCATTTTACAATCTATTTATGGAGTAATTCATTCATTTATGAATTATTATAAATTACTGTGATTTATATGTAAATATGAATGAATGATGAATATGTTCATGTAGATATTGACAAATGTTTCCCAGAGCGGTTGGACACGCAGCATGTTTGAGTTTTGTGTGATGGATATGAACATCTGATCCAACACATTGAATGCAACCTTGAACATTCCATCAGGAAGATAGGCTGTTATTTCAATAAGACTACATTTTACTGGGTGAATCACTAAAATCTACACTTTCAGAGTCAAATATGGTCTGAATATACAACATATCCAACATTGTGGGGAAGCAGCTAGGCTGAATGTCTGAACTTGTCTTGAGATTATCAGATATTGGTGTGTGTCGATATACAGTCCAGATGACAACAGAGGAGACATATATCTGTTAAACAAGACATGTGCCCCCATTTAGCGTCCCTCCGTTTGTCAGTCAAGGTCTGTCTCCAATCCAGATAATAACCCATTGAGTCATTGTAAAATTGACTAAATCTGTGTTGGAGAAAATCCCACTGCCATTTGTTGGCTTGGGTGAAACAAATGCATAGTTTTGACGAAGTGTACATGCACCCCTCCAGCGGTTGTTGATGTCCACTACCCACACCTCCTGCTCCTCCATTACTCCTCCTTTCATTCCTTCCGGCCCGCTCAGTTCCTTTGCATTGTTTCAACCTTTTGCTTGGACTTCAGGTAATCAGAAATGGCACTGACCCCTCCTGACCCCCAGATTACCTTCGTGAAGCGTGAACGTGCTGTGGAATCACACATCAGGAGACATGCTGTAATTATTTTGCGATGCCATCAGCATGGATCAATCACGCAGGGAGGCCGATAGTGGGAGGTCGCTGGCAGCCATGGACGCAACCCTCTCTGACTGACAGCTTAGGTAATTAAGTGATTGTATAGAGCCCTCTGACTGTCCTAAAAACCTTGTCAGGCGGCAGGCCCCGGCTGCTGTGGCTGTGAATATGATGCCGGGCAGAACTGCCAGACGGTCGGACGGCCCGACGGAAGCTCACTCAAATCAATGTGCCCTCCACCACTTAAGCGTCTTTGACCGTGGGACGTCTTGTACTCTGAATGGGTGGATGGATGTGAGAAACTCAGGAAAGAGGAAGGACAGAACAGGGGTCACATGTCTTTTGAAGATAGAGACAACGATAGTGACCAGAAAGAAAAAGGTTCTGTGAAAAAAACGTGCATGTCCGCATGCCCCACGTCCGACACACACACACACACACACACACACACACACACACACACACACACACACACACACACA